>JACXGM010000587.1:0-69182 GCA_016801145.1 Umbra pygmaea
GTGATAATACTGTCAACATTGAGAAAATTTATGTTGTACCTATTATTATTCTGGTGACAATTAGAACGTATGTATTATGTTAATACCCCTACATAAAAATACAAATGATAGGAAAACACCTATTTTCATGACATTTGGGTCACGATGGTTTGTAATTTTGAAAATGTGGGTCGCCGGGAAAAAAGTTTGAAAAACACTGCTGTACACTATTCTATATTGAGGTGTTCAACCTGCAAGTTGCTCTTTAATGGGATTGAGATCCAGGCTCTTTGTTGGCCATGGTGGAATACTGACATTCCTGTCATGCAGGAAATCATGCACAAAACAAGCACTAAGGCTGGTGGCATTGTCATGCCTGAGGGTCATGTCAGGATGAGCCTGTAGGAATGGTACCACACGAGGGGGGAGGATGTCTTTGATGTAACCTAAGGCAAATTTACACAGATGAGCAGGGACCCTGGGCATTTTTCTTTTGGTGATTTACAGAGATCTGTATTGTTATTTTGGCAGTGTTTCAGGACACAGTGTCCTGAAATAGGGACATTTCTATTTTTGCTGAGTTTATTTCTTAGTCCTTAGAATATATTGCCTTCATCTGTGAAGGACGGATCATTTTGATTAGCTAGGGTAATTTTACAGGAATACTGAAAGCCCAATCTACACCGATCAACTGTAACACTATGACCACTTGCCTAATATTGTGTACAGTGGGTCCCCCTTTTACCGCTAAAACAGTCCTGTCCTGTCGAGGCATGGACTCCACTAGACCTCTGAAGGTGCGCTGTGGTATCTGGCACCAAGACGTTAGCAGCAGATCCTTTAAGTCCTGTAAGTTGTGAGGTGGGGCCTCCATGGATCAGACTTGTTTTTCCAGCACATCCCACAATTGCTTGTTTGGATTGAGATCTGGGGAATTTGAAGGCCAGGTCAACACCTTGAACTCATTGTTGTGTCCCTTCTGAACCAGTTTTGCTTTGTGGCAGGGTGCATTATCCTTCTGAAAGAGGCCAATGCCATCAGGGAATACTGTTGCCATGAAAGGGTGTACATGGTCTGCAACAATGCTTAGGTAGGTGGTACATGTCAAAGTAACATCCACATGAATGGTAGGACCCAAGGATTCCCAGCAGAACATTGCCCAAAGTATAACATTGCCTCTGCCGGCTTGTCTTCTTACCGTAGTGCATCTTGGTGCCATGTGTTCCTGTGGTAGGTGACACACACGCACGCGGCCATCCACGTGCTGTAAAAGAAAAAGTGATTCATCAGACTAGGCCTCCTTCCTTTGCTCCGTGGTCCAGTTTTGATGCTTACGTGCCCATTGTAGCTGCTTTTGGCAGTGGACAGGGGTCAGCATGGGCACCCTGACTGGTCTGCAGCTACGCAGCCCCATACGCAACAAACTGCAATGCACTGTGTTCTGACACCTTTTTGTTAGAACCAGCCTTAACTTCTTCAGCAATTTGAGCTACAGTAGCTCATCTGTTGGATCGGAACACATGGGCCAGCCTTTGCTCCTCACGTGCATCAATGTGTCTTCGCCGCCCATGACCCTGTTGCCGGTTCACCACATTTCCTTCCTTGGACCACTTTTATCTTCTAGCCATCAGAATTTTGCCCATGTAGCAAAGTCGCTCAAATCCTTACGCTTGCCCATTTTTCCAGCTTCTGACATGTCAACTTAAAGGGCAAAAGGTTCACTTGGTGCCTAATATATCCCAACCACTGAAAGGTGGCATAAAAATGAGATCATCAGTGTTATTCACCTCACTTGTCAGTGGTCATAATTTGATGGCTGATCGGTGTATATTCAGATACTAAGATCAGTTCAATTGACAGATCCCCGCTTCATTCTGTTGTTAACAAACATTTTTGGTACTACGAGTAGAAAATAGGCAAAATTTTGCACAATTTAAGTACAGTCATTTACATTTTTATGACCTACATTATTTATTGAATATAATGACAACTAACATGCAAATTATTTAAGCCTTACCTTCTTTCTACCTCATCTTCTGTCCACTAGGAACATTTGGGAAAGCCCCCTGGAGGCCTCAACAGGAACTGTACCCTGGGTTTGGACCAGCACCCCTGGCCCTACACAGCAGTATGATTCTGCATGAGAATCCTTACGCAGCCCTGGACACAGACTCAGAACAGGAGGAAGACAGGAACAGCATCCAGTCAAAGGATTATACGTCAGAATCGGAACAGAGTGCCAATAATATCTACGAACAACCGTATGATCTTAACAGGACTGCTTCCAGTCAGCAATCTCGACCGAGTACATAGCTGATTATGGCGTTCCTTTTTTTTCCGTACAAGGATGACCAAAAAAATGCTACCTCTGTGAATGGACACTTTCTCAATAATGGACACTGTAAAAGTGCAACGTGAATGTAAAACGGTAATGCATTGTTCCTATGAAATGCAAAAACATTATATAGGGAGAAAGGACTTGTTTTTATTTTCGATAAAAAGAAAAATGGGAAACATGTTCAGTTGAAGAAAATAGATACTGAATATATACATTTTATACAAAGTTTATTATATTTTGTAAATGAATAGTGTAAAAATAGAACCCATTATTTTTGCTTACATTTTCCTGTAAATTACTGTGTTACGCAAACAACCATGCCTTTAGTTATTCTAGCTTGTTGCACCCTTTTGCACAACCCTACACATAATAAAACACCAAAACCTGTGCTGCTACGTACATAAAACGTATCGACTCTTTACATATATTAAATGGTTCTATCATGCACAGACACCACTGTTCGGTTACGGAGAAACAGGGTTAAATTATAAGCATATTGCTGAAACCCTGCATGGACGAGGTGCGGAGGGGGTTGAAGTGTGATTTTTCCAAAGCAAAGCTACAGACCGCCAAGGACGACTTGCGCCTGCGATGAGGCCCCCACCACACACACACACACACACACACACACACACACACACACACTGCTGTCAGAATACAATTTTCCATGTGTTCGTTTCAAAATGTGTGTGTTCAATCCTTCCCTATTCAACATGTAGGAAAAAAGGTGTGCTTTGGAAGTAGCTGTTGAAACTTGCACTTGGAAAACGTATTGCGGGCTCCCTTTGCCAAACTAGAGGTGTGTGTGAGGGAGACTGTAAAATGTCTGATTTATGGGGGGGGGGGGGTGTTAGTGCCAGTATTGTAAGGTGGGCATTTACAAATCAATCTAACCAAAGGAATAAAATATATCTATCCAGTTCAGCTGCAAGTCTTGAAATATTGACACATTTTTGTATGCAAGTGTTGTGTTTAAACTTATACTCAAGAGTCCTGGAGTGATGGTCGCCTACACCTTGATAATGAGTTAATGCTCATTGGACAGTACGCAATCACCCCATTGTAAAAGAATGCAACAATCTGTTGGAAGTCTTGCCAGCTCTTTGAGGAACACAGGATTGGTACAAGATGGTGGAACCAAAACCACACACATTGAAACACCTGGGAGACAGCTGTTGAAGCTAGTCCTCAAACCCAAGAAAGTCACATGATCTCACTCTGGCTTGCTGGGAAGCTTGGGGGGTCTAAAAAATAAACACTTAAATACAAACGAGGTTGTGCCAGGGAAAAACTACTGGCCATTCACATTGAGGATTTTAAGGTCAAACGCGACAACTTCATTGGCATTAAATGCTGAAAACAGGATTTCCCAATTGTTTAGACAGAACTACACTCACAGGCTACTTCGTTAGGTACCCCTTGCTAGTACCGGGTTGGACTCCCCATTGCCTTAAAAACTGCCTGCATTCTTCATGGCATAGATTCAACAAGGTGCTGGAAACATTCTTCAGAGATTTTGGTCCATTTTGACCTGCAGATTAGTGGGCTGTATATCCATGACGCGAATCTCCCGTTCCGACCCACCCAAAGGTTCTCGATTGAAGTGAGATCTGGTGACTTTGAAGGCCATTTGAGTACAGTGAATTCATTGTCATGTTCAAGAAACCAGTTTGAGAGGATGTGAGCTTTGTGACATGGTGAGATATCCTGCTGGAAGTAGCCATGAGAAGATGGGTACACTGTGGTCATAAAGGGATGGACATGGTCAGAAACAAGGCTGTGGCATTCAAACAATGCTCAATTAGTAATAAGGGGCTCAAAAGTATTCTTAGAAAATAGCCCCCACAACATTTCACTAAACCGCTGATACAAGGTAGGATGGATGAATGATTTCATGTTGTTTACACTAAATTCTGAACCTACCATCTGAATGTCGCAACAGAAATCGAGATTCATCAGACCAATCAACGTTTTTCCAATCTTCCCCTGTCCAATTTTGTTGGTCCATGCAAACTGTAGCCTCAGTTTCCTGTTCTTAGCAGACAGGATTGGCACCAGGTGTCTTCTGCTGTTGTAGCCCATGTGCTTCAGTATTCAACTTGTTGTGCGTTCAGAGATGCTCTTCTGCATACCTTGGTTGTTACAATTGGTTATTTGAGTTACTGTTGCCTTTCTATCAGCTCGAAACAGTCTGGCCATTCTCCTCTGACATCTCCCATCAACAAGGCATTTTTGCCCAGAGAACTATTGCTCACTGGATGTTTTCCCGTTTTGTCTAAACGCTAGTGATGGGTGTGTGGGAAAATCCCAGTAGATCAACACTTAAATGCTCAAAACCATTCTATCTGGCACCAACAACCATGCAACAATTACACAAGTCATTTAAATCACTGTTCTTTCTCATTCTGATGCTTGGTATTAACTTCAGCATTTCATCTTGACCAAGTCTATATGCCTAAATGCATTTCCTGGCTGCTATGTGATAGGTTGATTAGATGTTTGCATTAAGGAGCAGTTGAACATGTGTACCTAATGAAGAGGCCAGTGAGTGTATAGCAAACCTTGCGGTCATTGTTCCTGGATAAAGTTATGGTTATAAAAGTGATGTTTGATAAACCTGTAAATCTACTTCATCGCTCCACTGAATTAAACATTTTGCAAATTTATGTCCAGTTAATGTGTGTGATAAAAATACTGAGTGCTGGAAGTTCCTACCACAGGCAGTTAGCTGGAAATAAGTCTTTGTTCTTAGTTTAAAAACATCACTCTAGACAAAGACTTTCTTTAGGTCAAGATTAGACCTTTCAGTTTTTCCCACAATCCCTTTCAGATGAGACCTTACAAACATTTTGCACCCAGCTTTCACTATGCGTGTAGCAATTACGTGTGGATGCAATTTACCTTGAACATATTTTGTCAGGCCAAAACAGTTTATTTATTCTTTAGGGAATGGTTCTAAATCAACCGCAATCGAGAACCAATTTGTGGCTGGGTCTGAGTAGGGGCTAGTAAGGGTTACTCGAAAAGGAAAAAGTATTCAGAGCCTATACACTCTTGTAGACAGCTGAATGGGGCGGGGGGGACTGCCCAGATTGCAGAATAATTCCCCCTCTTTGATTTTAGCTCCAGAGAAATGAGACAGGAAGTCAACAATTCCTCAGACCACCGATGACTGGCAGTAGGGGTTACTGAGTCCTCGCAAACCCTGTTTCTAGATCTGCTTGAAAGCCCTTCATTTTGACGCTCACCCATCTAATGGGAGCATCTGAACACTGATCTTGAATCAGTTCTTTAGGCCAACATTGTCTCCTGACCATACTACTGTACTAAGGCTAGAAACTGTAGGCAGCCAGTGCCTTATCTCCTTGCCACACACTCTATTCTATAGATAATTGACCTTTGTTGTTGCCAGATGTGGTAACACAGACAGATGTTTATGATATTAAATCGTCACAGGTTGCCGACTGAAATTGTTATAGTTTTGTTGTGAAGCACAGGAAATCTGTTGGGGGAGTCTTAACTTTTACAACCTGGACATGTGTTCTGTTAGTGAGATTTTTCTTAGACAGCGCATAGAGTAATTCATGTATGTTCTCTGCTATTTTCACTCTTGACGTCTTAGTTTAACAGGTCAGTGCCATTATTGCGAAGAGTAGTTCAGGTCCTCACAAATGGCTAGTGCACAATGTATTTATTTATTATATTGAACACGCCCGCTTCTTCCACCTATCATGTTGTTTGTACACACAAAATACTATCCTCCAACCAACACAATTTTGATTTCGCTTGCTAGTTTGCAGTCACAGTTTATCCTTCTCAAGTGAGTCAAACGCACTGCTGGTACTGCCTGTACAAGATCCTTTGGTGTTTGGCTCATTGCTATTAACCGCAATATAAAATGTTTAGATCTTAGATGAGAGGCTAGATAGCTGAAGCAGATTTGGCTAGTAAACGCTGGGATGGTGGTTAGTGAAATCCTGATGAGACTGAAAAACAGAGCTGATAAATTCTCTCTGTTAGAATGGCCAGCTAAGGTAAAATCTTCGTATGAGAAGCTGATCCCACTGCTGCCAACATCAGTGAGAACTCTTCTTTAACTAAAAAGACTGTGCTTTGTCTTTCTCACCGAACCATTGGGATTCATATGATTAAAAGCAGATACAAGCATTTTTCGTCTTGCAGATGTTGCAATAAATCACTAGCTGGCCTTGCCTCGGTAACTGGCTGTCTGACAAATGTTCCACAATAACTGAGCCCCCCACCCCACCCTTTCCCATAAAAAAAGGAAAAGAAAGAAGTCTGGAATTTCAACCAGGCTGCCTGTAACTCTTTCGGGACAATTGTAAACTCCTAGCCATGTCAGCACAGGTGGAAACCTGAATGGGCCGTAAAGCAGGAAAGAATACGCCCACACCCAGCATTCTCTTTCTCCCACACTGGTTTATTTCCACAATTTGGTCATAAATCCCAATACAGCCTCTACTGTGACTAATTCCACACAAAACGATGGCGGCTGAACCAGCTAGACTGTATAAACCTCCAAGGATAGTGTTAGTTGACACCCCCACCCCAGAAATAAGACATAATGTCTGAGTCTATGACCAAGGCTATTAATCAGACTCTGGAAGGCTTTGAAAATAACGCTGTCTCACCATAGTCTAAAAGCCACACTACTCACTGCTCCCATTCCCCAGAGGCGGCGGCAGATATGTTAGTGTTTAAAGTGATTGGTTAGTAAGCGAAAGGTAGCTGATTCCAATCTATGAGCCAACAATGTGAAATATATGTTGTGCCCTTGAGCAAGGCACTTAAACCTAAGAGACCATGCAAGTTTTGTCGGACAAGTGTCTGCTACCTGAGTAATATATTAAATAAATAAATATAAAACATAATAATGGATGAGGACAGGGTCGATATATGATTTGACTCCTAAACCCAGGGGAGAAGACATTTAAATACTGTAACAGAATAATGAATAACACTGTACTCTTTATTAACTTACACTTATGTTAAATAACCTAACATACTGGAAAACAATATTGTGTACAGACTATTAATCTCTAGACTGGTTTTCTATTCAACCAAGATGTGCCTAATTCATCATTAAACCTTTCTGTTCTTTAGTTTAGATGCCCCCATCGTTACCTCATTTTAGGTCAGACATGTACAGTCATAGTTATCTCATCTCTTTCATTCTCCAGTTCAAAACCTTGTAATGGGAATGTAGTCACCTTTCTGTCTTAGTGTAGTGACGGATTGGGTGAGAGGAATGGCCCATTGCACTGAGAAGAGGATCAGTGTCAGGATTTATGGTGGTGATGGAGACAGCGACCTGCTAGAGGCCATCAGGCTCACCTGCACCTGGGTCACCTCAGACCCTATTAACAACGTTTTCCAGCTGCTTAGAAGAGCGACTTGCATGGTGTACTGTTATGTTTACTGCTTGAAAGTCCATTTATTTGATTCATAACAGTATTGAATCCATGGCATATTCCCCATTTATTTGATTCAGAACAGTTGTATTGATTCCATGGCATAGTCCCCATTTATTTGATTCAGAACAGTTGTATTGATTCCATGGCATAGTCCCCATTTATTTGATTCAGAACAGTTGTATTGATTCCATGGCATAGTCCCCATTTATTTGATTCAGAACAGCTATATTGATTCCCTGGCATATTCCAATTTATTTGATTCAGAACAGTTGTATTGATTCCATGGCATATTCCAATTTTTTGATTCAGAACAGTTATATTGATTCCATGGCATAATCGATCCCCATGATTTATCAAAAAAGAGAATGTGTTACATTGTTTTATTGGAAATGGAAAGGAATTCTAATAGCATCAACATAAAATTAGTAGATCAACAAGAAGTAAGTTGCCAATATACAGTTGTGCTCATACAGTTGCATACCCTGGCAGAAATTGTGAAATTTCTGCATTCATTTTGACAATATGACTGTTTATTAATTATCACACAGTTGTTTGGCACCTTTGTAAACCATACTGATAACAGAAATCACCCAAATGACCCTAATCAAAAGTTTACATACCCTTGAAAGTTTGGCCTTGTTACAGACACACAAGGTGACACACAAAGGTTAAAATGTCAATTAAAGGTTAATTTCCCACACCTGTGGCATTTTAAATAGCAATTAGTGTCTTTGTATTAATAGTCAATGAGTTTATTAGCGCTCACGTGGATGCACTGAGCATGTTACATCTGGAAGTCCATATGGAATCTAATCTATGGCCATATACATGAAAAAACCATAACATATATTTTAAAATATATTACCATATATTTTAATTACATATTTAAATGTGACATACATTTAAGAAAAATATTACCACATATTTAGTTGACATACATGTCATACCACAACTTCATCAGATACACTGTATATAACATCAATATCCCACACATAAGCATTCATTCTTGTTTGAATTTGTAGACTATAGGCAAATTGTTGACAGATGAGGCAAGAAAAAATGTAGTAGAATTTCTATATTTTTTATTTAAATAATCTCCTACAGTATATACATTGACAGATATCATACATCACTTATACACACTGTAAACCATAAGTAAATGTAGATACGAATGTCAAATGTGGAAATTTATGTCACATATATAAAAACGGCAAATGTTTGTATATTTTGACATATATATACATATATGATGATGTTTCCTCCATATATGCCCATATAAGACATAAGTTAAATACATATATGGCCATATATTAGATTTCTGTTTGGGTAGATACTGAAAATCTGAAAATACCTATCAAAAACCTGGTTTCAATATGCCTGACAACACCTTGACACACCTCACAGGTTCTGTCACACTGTAATTTGGAGTGACGAGATAAAAATAGAGCTTTATGGTCAACATAACTGCTACGTGTGGAGAGGATTCAACCAGGCCTATGGTGAAAAGAATACCATCCCCACTGTGAAGCATGGTGGTGGCTCACTGATGTTTTGGGGGCGGGGTGAGCTCTAAAAGCATGAGGAACCTTGTGAAAAACTATGGCAAGATGAATGCAGCATGTTATCGGACAATACTGGCAGACAATTTGCATTCTTCTGCAGGAAATCTGCACATTAGACACACTTGGACATTCGAGCATGACATAAGCACAAGGTCAAGTTGATCCTCCAGTAGTTACAGCACCAAAAGAGGAAGGCTCTGGTGTGGCCATCTCCTGACCTTAATATCATCAAGCCACTCTGGGAAGATCTCAAACGTGCAGTTCATGCAAGACGACCAAAGACTTTGCATGACCTGGAGGCGTTTTGCCACGACGAATAAGCAGCTACTGTATACCACCTGCATAGACAACTATCACAAACAACTGCATGCTGTCATTGACGCTAAAGGGGGTAATGCATCACATTGAGAACTGAGGGTATGCAGACTTTTGAAAAGGGGTCATTTCATTATTTTTTATGTTTTATGATTGTGCCATTCTGTTATGACCTACAGTGGAATGTAAAAAAACAGTTTTGCCTGCTCATTCATGTTTTCTATAAAAATGGTACATCTATTACCAATTCTCCAGGGGTATGCAAACTTTTGAGAACAACTGTATAGTCAAATATAACATTTTTATTATGCAGTACTGGTGGTGATAACCCCCTAAAATGTACGGTAATCCTTAAACAAATTGCCAGTAATGAGCTAAATGTTATCTGTGTTTTTCTCACTGTAATTTTTGTCTTAAACAAATCCAGACTAGTTAACTGTGTGTCTTTGGGGCAACTTTTGTGAGAGGGAGAGAAAGGAAATAAATGGTCACCTTGCCTGTTTGCATGAACTGCATGTAGTTTCTGTAGACACTGTGGTGGCAAACAATTCACACTGTGACTCTTCCCAGTAGGCACCCTCACTGGCAACCTGTTATTATTATATTATTTTTTTTAGGATTCTCTGATCCTTCTCAAAAGCCTTTAAATAAACAGTGTGAGAAGTTGCAGGTGTTTTCTATCAATACATTTATTTGTAAAGGAACGCCTATGACAGGGTTATTCATTTAAAATTCAAAGAGGTCCAGTCACACATGTTTTCTACCCAGCAAAGTTCCAAACAATATACATTTAGATTTTAGTCATTTAGCAGAAGCTGTTTTCCACAGAAACTGACTGTATGTGCATGCAGTACATTTAAGAGAAGTTAAGTAAAACAACCACACCTCAGTATTAAGGTCATTCAATATACAATAGGGTGCGAACCATAGACTGAAAAATATGGACGTATTAACTCTGAGTTCACCCATTGGTGTCTGAAAAGTGGATTTGAAGCTAATTGTTGGTGGAGCCGACCGTCACCATCTTGGTAGTGCGTCACTCGGCGTAACCAAGGGGGTAAGCCAGCACCCGGAAACTGTAGCTCCTATGGGAAGATTCTGAGGCTACAAAGGCACCATCTTGTGTTAGCATTCCATAGACTCCCATTCATTTTAGGGTCACTTTGACAGTGAATAAATTTACATCTGAAGTGTTTAAAGACTCTATTTGTCCATTGTTTATTTCTAAAGAATCACAACAATATATAAAAAGGCTCCATTACCTTGTATCCCACGTTATGGCCTCGTAGCAGACAGTTTTTTAAAAATAGACTAACAATTGTGTCATAATCACGCAACTTTCTGTTGCACAGTAGAGAAATTAACGTATAGTCCAGGAGAAGCTCACAGGCAATCGGGGGGACCTGGAGGCATACAGTCAGGGGAGAAGCCCACAGAGAATACATGAAAAGCATGGGAAACAAAATATTTCAGCAACGTTATGGTGGATTGGAAATACTTTGGTATGGGGCAAGTGAATTCATATGAAGTAAGATTCTGATTTCTCTTGGCACAGCTACCAGAAGAATTACAACTTTCAGACAGGTTGCTCACGTCACATCTACATCATCAAGCTCAGCATGATGCTGTGCACAACACTGGGCTACCACCAGAAATGTGCTTCTAATTTATTTCACTTGGACTCCGTTGACATGTATGGTGTCGCTTTGTTCATTTTATATACTGTCTATGGGCGTAACTCCTGGATAACCAAAAATCGGCAAAGAGCTACATGCTACCAGTATGCTACTTTGCATTGCTAGCGGTTGATAGTCGACAGTTGCCAGTCACCATAACATTATGTGTAATTTGTAATTTTGCATGAATTCAGTGTCTTAATTTTCAGCTTGTGATTGGCAATTATAGCGTCTGTCAATCGATATATAACAGCTTTTTCAGATCTACAATTTCTGTGCATCACTTTTGCCACTTCGCAGATAAATCATTTGTAAAGTTATTATTTTGATAATACAGTAAAAGTACAAACACTGCAGATAAGTTCAGTTAGCAAAAATAGCTGACGCTATGTATTAGACACGACAAACTGCACGGAGTGACCTCGATTAAGAGCACCAGCACCAGATCTGTCACTCATTAGGCCATGCCCCCTAATTATAAAATAATTTAAATAATAATTTAAACAAATTAGTTATCAAAACAACCCCCCCCATAGTTATCAAATAAGGGGAAATAAGCAATATACACCAAAACCTTTTTTTGAACCAGTCTGTAAATATGTTTATTTCTGCTGTAAATTTGGGCATTTTGCGCCCAGAGGTTCAAATAAATTGTATCTTTCTGCAGCCAGCCTCAAGTGGCCATTCGATGAACTTCAGTTTTTGGTGCAAAGTCATCAGGGGTGAAAAATTTGACAAAGATGGTAACCCCCTAGAGGGGAACATTTGTATCCTTGTTGCTTCCATAACCTCTCGTTCCAGATTTCACTTGTCCCTCCCACTCGTTGATTACAAGGGTCTCTATTCAACTCTTTGCACGACTAAATGACGTGTCTGAACTACACACATAGGCTCTCGCATCTCCCCTGAGTGCCCGATGAAAAAACAAGAAGCTCCGCCAATATTATAATTTTTTGGCATGTGTTGCAGTCTGGAGAGAACCATCCCACGATCCGGACCCGGATCGGAGTTCGCTAATTTGTGATGGCTGGCATGTGATGTTAAACTGACAGAAGTAGTTGTGGAAAAGAACAACGCAAACTTTATTTTTGTATTTAGAATGACAGGATTTATTTTATAGAAATCCAAATGCCTCAGTGAGGCAATTCCCTACGACAAACCAAACCCTTATATATGATTGTCATAAATCAATTAATCAAGCAATCAATAAATAAATCAAATGTAGGCCTATTTCATAAAGAAACTTTATACATCAGCAGTTGTCACAATATGCTAAGACAGATACCCTCCCTAACCACAAATAGCAACAATGCAGATGTTAAAGCACTGTTGCAAGCAGAAACTCCCTTACAGAACTCAGCAGCATTGCACAACGCATCTTATTGCTGACTCATTAGCGTTGGGTGCTGGTTGGTCCCTGTGCAGTCTTTCAGATGGGATGTTAAAAACTGTAGGTGTCCTGATTCTGTGGTCACTACAGATTCCATGAAAATCATAATAATATGACGGGAGATAACCTTGGCAACTATGATGTTATTCGACATTGATCAATCAAATGCACCCATCCTCTCTGTAAGAAGATGCCCCTAGACATTGAATGATCTGACCCCTGACCTGTTGGAGTACTGCCACTTCAGACACTCCAGGGTCAAATATGCTGAGTGTTTGTGCTTGACAATGCACAATCAGGTGGCAGGAGTTCACTGTGCTTAACATGCACAACTAGGTAGGAGGAGCCTACCTCACACAGAAGTATGTAATTACCCATCGCAAAAAGGAGCAAAAGCCTGACCTAATGCAGGGTTGATTTTGGCAGCTTTTTAGTCATTTCAGTTTTTTTTGTCAGTCTCCTGTTACTATGGACAACCATTATGTGGTTGGACAAGGCTATCTGATTGTGCACATGATGTAAAAAGTAAAAAGTAAAAGATTCCACAAATATTATTTTTTTCATATAAAGAAAATCAAAAGACTAAAATGGGAAACAGAAATTATTTAGTTTTAGTTTCATTTTAGTCTTTTTAGTCTTTATTTGAGATCATGTAAATTCAGCTAACCTCCTATATTCCATCATCTGCAGAATCCAAATGCAGTGATCAAATACATTACAGCTTTTGTCAAGAGTCTTTGGATACTGATAAAAAGTCAAACTAAGTAAGACTAATATGGCTGCCAAAATCAACCCTGATCTAAGGTGCCTTTCACTACGTTGCTAAATTCCATTAATAAAAAATAAAAGAAATTCCAAAGACGTAAAGGATACCAACCTAGAACTGAGGTGCAGTTGAGTTCTTGTCAAGTACTGAAATGATTTTGGAGTATCGGTGGACTTTTGTTCTTTGGCCAAAAAACAACATCAGCTGTGCTCAATAACAAGGACAAAAACCATGAAAAATGCTTCTGAGGTAGATGCCCGTTAGGCGTGAAAATGTCAGTCACACCCTATTTAATGGATTAAAGACCAATAAAAGAAATATACTTCTGCCTCTTCCGTCGAATGCTCACAAAACTTCTTGCCTCCAATTAATGCTTTTAGGTATTTTTTTGGTAAGCCCTTTGCACTGAATATATAGTATTTCCGTCGCACAATTTAAAGTCTACCTACGTCATTGAAGATGCACCTAGAGGACCTAAAACAAAGTCAACAAATGTACTTTCAAAAGGTGTGAGTTATGCTCTTCAATAAAAGGATGGAAGAGGCCCTTTCGTTGACTATGAGCAAACAAACACCAAAGGGTTGAAATTCGAAGCCAAGTTTCCTGTCAACATTTAGAACAAACCTGAATGAAAGAAGAAGAAAGAAGAGGGAAGAACCAAAGAAGATGTGCGAGTTAATTGACATCAACTTCAACTTCCCCTAAAACATCTCACCCAATATCATTGTGAGCAACATTCTAAGCTGAGGCATGCAAACAACATGAACAAATGCACCAAATACAACACAAATACATTCTAAATACAATACAAATACAATACAATTTCAACCTTTTTCAAGCTTAAGTGACTGATTTATTTAGCCATGTAATTACATTTTTTACTCAATTTGCTTAATTAAAGTGCACCTCTCCAACTCCATTTGCAGTACATGTTTACTCCATGTTTTCATCCATTGTCTGCAATGTGTCAGACTAGCATACGAAAGTACTCTCTGGAAAATTTTTCTGACAATATACAGTATCTTGTAAGAAAACTAAACAAACCACGCCTTCAAGCAGCATGTGGAGGTTTCTTGACATACACCATCCAATAGAAGTCTTAGTGCTAGCCAGCTCTACATTCAAATCTTTTTTAAATAGAAAGCTTTCCAAACCTGCAAGGATGCAGGATGAGATTTAAAGGTATGGCCTTGTCATTTATAACAAAACCTTTTGAAAGTATAACATTTCAATTTCACTGGTAGTATAGACAATGGATAGATGAACTGACATTGAACAGTGAATAATAATTTATTATATTGATATACAGTTGCAATCAGAATTATTTAACCCCCATTCCAAATCAGGTATATTATCAAAATGTACAGAATATCAGCTGTTTGCAATGAACAAATCAAACAAAAGCAATTGAAATACCTCAAAACTATGAATGCATCAAGAGGTTCCCCAAATTCAACTGAAAATGCAACTCAGAATGATTACTCCAGTCTTAAAATGATTCAACCCCCTGAATAGAATCCCTCACAACAGCACACATATGCAAAACAGGTGTTGTCTCAAGCAGACCTGATGCAACTTATCAAGGGCTTTATTAGTTGCACCAGGTGTGCTTGAGCTGGAACACATGAAATACCTGAACTGGCTAGGCGTTTGTTGAGTTTGAGTTTCACGCTTGACTGCATGTGAGAAACATGGCTAAGTCAAAAGAATGGTCCAAAAATGTAAGAGATAATATTATTGCCCTTCACAAACAAGGAACAAGATACAAATACAGAGCAAAGGCACTGAATATTCCCAGAGACACCGGTAAAAGCATAGTTCACAAGTTCAAGGTAAAGGAATGGTGGTTACACTACCAATACAGGGCAGAAAAAGAAAGCTATCAACGGCTGCAACCAGAAATCTGAGAGAGTAGGTTTTGAAAACTCGTCGAGTGACAGCAAAAGACCTGCAGCAAGACTTGATGGCAACAGGCACTGATTTTTCTGTGAGCACAGAAAGATGTGTACTAAATGCAGAAGGTTTCCATGCCAGAATGTACACTACTACTCACCCAAAAGCACATGACAAGTCAGCTCCATTATGCTAAAAATCATATATAAAAGCCACAGAGGTTTTGGGACTCTGTTCTGTGGAGCGATTAAACAAAACTGGAACTTTTTGGCACGATGGATCAGCAGTATGTCTGGAGGAAGAAGTATGAAGCAGATGCTGATAAGAACACTCTGCCCACAGTCAAGCATGGTGGTGGCTTAGTGATGCTCTGGGGTTGCTTTGCATCCTCTGGCACATGAGACCTGCAGTGTGGGGAATGCAAGATGGATTCATTGGAGTATCAGAGATATCCTTGGATAAAACTTCATCTCAAAGTCAGACATTTTTTGCAATGGGGGTTGAATAATTTTGATTGCAATTGTATATGGTCTATAAAATAAATAGAAGGATAACATGATTCATACAGATCCGTTTACTGCAGGGTCTTGTTCTGTGCCCTCACTGTTTTATTTTCAAAATGTCTTCTTTTCTGACAGGGAGCAAATAATGTATGCTGACAATTCCATATTATAATGTCAGCACCAACTGCCATAGGGGCTCACAGAGACCTTTATCAAGGAGAAATAGCTAGTGTAAGAATCAATTAATAATAACAACAACTGGTCATAATAACATATATAAACCATAAGCATTGTATCTGGTTCCAAACATTTTTTAAGCTCAAAACCTCAAATAGAGTTGTGTATACAGGCCGTAACCATTTATATTTTAAATTCTTGTGATTAAAATCGGATTGGCACTTATCACGGTCAAATCAAATTGACAACGTTGCTGTTACTGTCCAGTAATGCGGTCAGATGCAGAAAGGAATACACATAGAAAAGCTACAGCTGCCTCAAAGTGTCATCTACTGTACACAGAACTAACATCAACACCATGCATGATAGGCTTTACTGTTTGGGCAAGATTGACTAATTCTCTTCTAGACTGTTGAAGACACACGTGTTAAAAATCCTTACCAATTGTATAATATATTTGCATACACTTCAAACAGACATTCATACCACATTACAATGAATTTCTTCACAGTACTCAAAAATGCAGGTTTCAGAGCAGCTGGGTTAGTGCACAGTAAACATGCAACCCTGTTTTAGATGTATTGTGAATACTTAATAGATATTTTGCCCTTTGATATTAAATTCTATGACAAATTATGTAGTTTCCCCCAAATAATATTAAAAAATCATTTAAGAATACTCAAATAAGTGATTGTAGTGTTTTTGTGTGTAGGTTGATTATAAATCATTTAGCATACAGTATTATGTATAAGATATTAAAAAAGGAGAACGCTAAACCAAACTCACAGATAGCATTAAGAAAAGTAATCTTGTGACGTTAATGGTACAAACTTCCGGATGTGCTTACTTGTGACTACCCATGAAGATATTTGATTATTGGCTACTCTTTTTTTCTCATTTGACAATAGTTGTAGGTAGAAACTGCAAAATGCTCTTTTACATTTATAGTGTTTACTGGCTATCAATTGCATTATAATTACTTGGCAATTTAATTAAGATTTTTAGGATTTATAATGATTTATTTTAAATGAAAAACATACATGGACACATGGACACATTAACCTGCCTTAATAAGTAAATATGAACAGAAAAAATCACATGAAGTTTATTTTTAACTGTAGCAAAAAGTTTTTGACATCACTTCAATTGATCCTAACAAGAAATAAGATATGTCTGGTTTGTCTCGGCCTGGGTAAGTTTTAGCTGATATGTTCTTTCCCAGTTAGTGTCAGTTTCCTCAACAACCCTTGAGATGCAATCCCAATGACTCCTGAGAGGCGAATTGTTTTTCTGTAGCGGTTAAAGTCAAAAGTATGACTGCCTCTGGTGCTTTGGGACCTTGGTTCAAATCTCAATAGGCCGCGTTTACATACCGATAGATTTTAGCAACCTTTTTGAGTCTGTTCGAGCCGTGACACAATAACTTCCATACTGTTTGTATTTATGGTACACAGTCATATCTCAAAACCGCAATTGGGGATTTGTTGGTGTCATTTAAGACATCTGGAGCTGGGTGCCTGAGCACTTCACTCAGAAACCAGCCCGGCCCATTGACATACAGTGGGGCAAATAAGTATTTAGTCAGCCACCAATTGTGCAAGTACTCCCACTTAAAAAGTTGAGAGAGGCCTATAACTTTCATCATAGGTACACTTCAACTATGAGAGACAAAATGAGAATAAAATCCAGAAAATCACATTGTAGGATTTTTAATGAATGTATTGGTAAATTATGGTGGAAATTAAGTACTTGGTCACCTACAAACAAGCAAGATTTCTGGCTCTCACAGACCTGTAACTTCTTCTTTAAGAGGCTCCTTTGTCCTCCACTCATTACCTGTATTATTGGCACCTGTTCGAACTTGTTATCAGTATAAAAGACACCTGTCCACAACCTCAAACAGTCACACTTCAAACTCCATTATGGCCAAGACCAAAGAGCTGTCAAAGGACACCAGAAACAAAATTGTAGAAAATTGTACACCAGGCTGGGAAGACTGAATCTGCAATAGGTAAGCAGCTTGGTGTGAAGAAATCAACTGTGGGAGCAATTAAATGAAAATGGAAGACATACAAGACCACTGATAATCTCCCTCGATCCGGGGCTCCACGCAAGATCTCACCCCGTGGGGTCAAAATTATCACAAGAATGGTGAGCAGAAATCCCAGAACCACACCTTGTGAATGACCTGCAAAGAGCTGGGACCAAAGGCTACCATCAGTAACACACTAGGCCGCCAGGGAATCAAATCCTGCAGTGCCAGACATGTTCCCCTGCTTAAGCCAGTACATGTCCAGGCCCATCTGAGGTTTGCTAGAGAACATTTGGATGATCTAGAAGAGGATTGGGAGAATGTCATATGGTCAGATGAAACCAATATTGAACTTTTTGGTAAAAACTCAATTTGTCGTGTTTGGAGGAGAAATAATGCTGAGTTGCATCCAAAGAACACCATACCTACTGTGAAGCATTGGGGTGGAAACATCATGCTTTGGGCCTGTTTTTCTGCAAAGGGACCAGGACGACTGATCTGTGTAAAGGAAAGAATGAATGGGGCTATATATCCTGAGATTTTGAGTGAAAACCTCCTTCTATCAGCAAGAGCATTGAAGATGAAACGTGGCTGGGTCTTTCAGAATGACAATGATCCCAAACAAACCGCACGGGCAACGAAGGAATGGCTTCTTAAGAAGCATTTCAAGGTCCTGGAATGGCCTAGCCATTCACCGGATCTCATCCCCATAGAAAATCTTTGGAGCGAGTTGAAAGTCCGTGTTGCCCAGTGACAGCCCCAAAAAATCACTGCTCTAGAGTAGCTCTGCATGGAGGAATGGGCCAAAATACCAGCAATAGTGTGTGAAAAACTTGTGTAGACTTACAGAAAACATTTGACCTCTGTCATTGCCAACAAAGGGTATATAACAAAGTATTGAGATTAACTTTTGTTATTGACCAAATACTTATTTTCCACCATAATTTACCAATAAATTCATAAAAAAACCTACAATGTGATTTTCTGGATTTTATTCTAATTTTGTCTCTCATAGTTTAAGTGTACCTTTGATGAAAAGGCCTCTCTCATCTTTTTAAGTGGGAGAACTTGCACAATTGGTGGCTGACTAAATACATTTTTGCCCCATTGTACACGTGAATTATTTTCCCCCAATTCACATTTTTCCTGGGCTGTTAGCAAAGCCCCAGGTGGGATATTTCAAATTCATCTTGTGTGCTACCTCTGGAGGTCATGCAACAAATAAATTGAATCTGTGATTTTGTCACTTCAATGGCCCAGTTCTTCAACAGAACACCTCTCTCTGAATGTCCATGCCACTGTTTAATCAACTAGGGCACACTTTATGAGGCCACTGTGTAGAAGCAGCAGGCTTTTAAAATCTGGTGCCAACATGGGACCCATTATATATAAACCAAACCTTAGGGGTTCTTGCTGGTCAACCAACTCTTTTTGTGTTTGGCCAAACCAGGTCGGGATAGAGCGCTGTCTTAACAGAAACAGTCCCACTGTTCAGCAAAACGATGAGTTTCCTGCCAGGCTACATGCTTACTCTACTAAGGGTACATTAAAGTTGAATCCTGGGCATCATCGCACTGGCAAGCTGGGACACTGCCTCAAATGTTTGTCAGGAGGCAGCATTTCGATGACACAGTTCCCAACCTGTCAAGTTGTTGTAAAGAGTGGATCTAAATCAATGTGGTTTAGTTTAGTTCTTTTCACCTGAAGGGCAGGGCTTTCAGGCAGACTAAAGCTATTACTGGGCTTGAAAGGCTTGATTGAGTTCTGTATTCACAGTGGGTTCGTTTATATGTGGAAATCCCAAACCCATGTACCTTGCCCAGTCTTTCAAGGAACCAGGGTAATAGACATACTGAAAAGTATCAGGGCTGGTGGTTGACAATATAAAAGGCCTTCAGATCATTATGATGCGAGCAAGTTCTGGCGTGCACTGTTGTGGAAACACTGCTGCTTTTAAACTAACTGAACTGTCTAATATTTATTGTTTGGCTTTGGATTTCAGACCTGAAGGAACTGGACTTGAGTAAAGACAAGGCCCACTGTGGGACATGAGGGAGGGGATTTCCCACTTTCCCAGTGCAGAGGTCTGCATTCTAAATGGAATTCTATTCCCTATTGTGTTCAACTTGTGAGTATGAAATGTAGTCAAAAGAAGTGTCCTACATAAGAAGCCATTGGGTACCCAGTCTGCGGGTTTAAGATATACCACTGACTCCAGTTGATAGATAAAGTGTTTCCATGTCAGGTGGATTTGTCCAGAGGGGTTGTATACTGATGGACGGGTATGACTCTTTTTAGGCATATTGCTTTCCTTGCCCCAAAATGATGGTGTAGTACACTTTAGCAGATGGAGACTTCTGTTAAAATTCTTATTCTATTTACTACATCTTCAAGCCCACCCAGAAGAGTATTCCAATAAATTATTAAGATACACAACACTCCTCTCTGTTGTTGACTGTCTGTATGGTGCCAAAGTCTTGTATATGTTAACTATACTTTAACCCCGCACCCACACACAGATACATAAATTATGATCCAAATAGAAAGAGATTTTTTTTGCTCTTTCTACAACATGAAAACAGGCGAATAACAGCTCAAATGTGCGTTTCATTTTGTTGAGCATCACACACTTTTCATAACAAATATTTCGTAATGTTTTCCAGATGAACAAAGGGGGGAAAAGCACGGGCAGCAGGCGGAGTGGCGGCTCCATCAGTGTGTTAGATAATGTCTTGGCACTTTGGGCTGGCTCTCTGAAACATAAATATGATTCTTATAAATGATGGTGGTGGTGATGGAAGAGTAAGTCCAGCAGCTCTCAGTCTCTGCTACCTGGTGCCCCCTGCTGGAAAACACAGTGCACATAACGAATAACTCTAATCCTTCAGGCTTTTCTCAGATTGTTTTCTTGTATGATATGCAGCTTTGAATCCAAGCTAACTCCCAAGTCTGCATTCAGACTAATTCACTTCAGTCAAAAGCCTCAGTCAGATTTTGAGTGGGGCTAATTGCCACCATTTCAAATGGCTGTGTGTGTGTGTGTGTGTGTGTGTGTGTGTGTGTGTGTGTGTGTGTGTGTGTGTGTGTGTGTGTGTGTGTGTGTGTGTGTGTGTGTGTGTGTGTGGGCGCGCGTGCCTGTGTGTGTGTGTGTGCATATACATACACACAGAGAGTAAGAAGTTACAATTGGACAAGAGAAAGTGAAAAGAACAGAGAGACAGAGAGAGAAAGTAAAGGAGAGTATAGGGGGTAGAGAAAGCCTGCAGAGCTCTACATCAATCCTGGCTTGAATTACTATCATTATTGTAATGGTTCTGTAATGTTTTCTTTCCTGGGGCCAGTAATTGTTACCAAACCTGGTGTTCAGAAGTGCAGGTGGACAAATTACTCCCACCAGAAGAAAAAAACCCTCATTGCTTTCCATGGTAGTGGGTGGAACTGCCTTGCTGCAGTTAAACTAATCATGCCTATAATAGAGGAGGAAGGAAACTTACATAGTTTGGTGGCAGAAAAGTCGGAAAAGAGGAGCACATTTTTATGTGGTACTTGATCCTCTGCACTACTGTCATATGTAGAGACTGTGCAAAAGTCGGGCACCTCTACAAAAAATCTATGAACAGAAAATGCTTTCAAAAATACATAAATAAAATTTCCTAAATATCAAACTTCTACTTTGAAGAGCAGAAAACAGTGAAAATTTTAAATTTACGGTAACTGTGCAAAAATATCACGTCACACCCTCACCTTTTAGTTTACCTGGTTTAATTCTTTCTAAACCCCTTTCTGTTTCAGTTAATCAGGTTGGTTCTATCAGTGCATTTTGTCATTGATCATTAGCATGCCTGTTAGTTATTATTGTGTCACCATGACCTGGCAGATATGCTTAAAAGGTTTTCATCTGAAATGTGGTGTAAGTATTACAGAAAGGTTTCTTTCTTTAACAAAATTATGAACAATTCTCTCTAGCATTGCATTTTATGGAATGCAGAACACAAAAGCAGAACACAAAAACTGAATTATTACAGCTAGATTTGAGTCAAATAATACCTAGAGTACCTAAGACATTTGTACTGTACTGTATATACAATTGTGCTCATAAGTTTGAACAGAAATTTTGATCTTTTCTATTTTGACGATATGACTGTTTGTGCAAAGAATCTGACTGTTATGTAAAAAAAGATTTCATATGAAGCCATTAAATATCACATGGTTGTTTGGCTCCTTTGTAAACCATACTGATAACAGAAATCACCCAAATGGCCCTGATCAAAAGTTTACATAACCTTGAATATTTGGCTTGTTACAGACACACAAGGTGACACACACAGGTAAAAATGGCAATTAAAGTTTAATTTCCCACACCTGTGACATTTTAAATTGCAATTAGTGTATAAATAGTCAGTGAGTTTGTTAGTTCTCACATGGTAGCCATTGGGAAAAACGAACTGTCAAAAGACCTGCTTAATAACAGCCGTGGTCGGTGGATCTTAATTGGGGAGGGCGGGCTCATGTTACGCTCCGGACCAGAGTGGATGGAACGGTGCGCAACGCACCAAACCCAGTGTGTGACACATCAAGTCCAGACAGTAATATGAGCCTGCGACCCCAAATTATGATCCACCGACTGCGGGTGCTAAATAAGGTAGTGGAAATGCATAAAGTTGGAAATGGATATAAAAAATATCCAAAGCCTTGCAAATGCCAGTCAGTACTGTTCAATCACTTATTACGAAGACCAAGATTTGGAGATCTCTTGATACCAAGCCAAGGTCAGGTAGACCAAGAATGTTTTCAACCAAAACTGCCAGAAGAATTGTTCGGGATACAAGGAAAAACCCACGGGTAACCTAGGGGGACATTCAGGCAGCTCTGGAAAAAGACCGTGTGGTTGTTTCAAGGAGCACAATACAATGATACTTGAACAAAAACGCATGGTTACAATATGCCCGACAACACCTTGACACGCCTCAATGTAATTTGGAGTGATGAGACCAAAATAGAGCTTTATGATCACAACCATAAGTGCTATGTGTGGAGAGGGGTCAACAAGGCCTATGGTGAAAAGGAAACCATCCCCACTGTGAAGCATGGTGGCTCACTGAAGTTTTTTGGGGGGGTGATTTCTAAAGGCATGGGGAACTTTGTGAAAATTGATGGCAAGATGAATGCAGCATGTATTGGAAAATATTGGACAATGACCCTAAGCACAAGGCCAAGTTGACACTCCAGTGGTTACAGCAGAAAAAGGTGTCTCCTGACCTTAATATCATCGAGCCACTCTGGGGTGATCTCAAACGTGCGGTTCATGATAGATGACCAAAGACTTTGCATGATCTGGAGGTGTATTGCCAAGACAAATGGGCAATCTGCAAGAATTTGGACCATCATACACAACTATCACAAAAGACTGTACGCTGTCATTGATGCTAAAGGGGGCAATACATTGTATCAGGAACTGAGGGTATGCAGACTTTTGAACAGGGGTAATTTCATTATTTTCTTTGTTGCAAAATTCTGTTATGACCTACAGTTGAATATGACTCCCATTAGAAATAAAAAAACATTGTTATGCCTGCTCACTAATTTCCAATAAAAATGGTACATCTATTACCAATTGTCCAGGGGTATGCAAACTTTTGAGCACAACTGTATGCACCAATCAGCCATAACATTCTGACCAACTGCCTAATATTATGTAGGTCCCCCTTTTGCCACCAAAACAGCCCTGACCCGGCAAGGCATGGACTCCACTAGACCTCTGAATGTGAGCTGTGAAATCTGGCACCAAGACGTTAGTAGCAAATAAGTCCTGTAAGTTGTGAGGTGGGGCCTCCATGGATTGGACTTGTCTGTCCAGCACATCCAACAGATTCTTGATTAGATTGACATCTGGAGAATTTGGAGGCCAAGTCACCTTGAACTAATTTTTGGGTTCCTCAAACAATTCCGGAAACATTTTTGCTTTGTGACATTTTCCTACTGAATGAGGCCAACGCCATCAGGGAATACTGTGTCCATGAACGGGTTTACATGGTCTGCAGCAATGCTTAGGTAGGTGGTTTGTGTCAAAGTAACATCCACATGAATGGCAGGAACCAAGGTTTCCCAGCAGAACATTGCCCAACTGCTTCCGCCGTCTTGCCTTCTTCTCATAGTGCATCCTGGTGCAATGTGTTCCCCAGGTAAGTGAAGCACACGCACCCAGCCATCCACTTGCTGTAAAAGAAAACATGATTCATCAGACCGAGCCACCCTTCTTCCATTGCTCCGAGGTCCAGTTCTGATGCTCACGTGCCCATTGTAGGTGCTTTCAGCGGAGGACAGGGGTCAGCATGGGCACCCTTACTGATCTGTGGCTTTGCAGCCCCGTACGCAACATAATGTGATTCACTGTGTGTACTGACACCATCCTATCAGCACTAGCATAAACCTTTTCAGCAATTTGAGCTACATCAACTCGTCTGTTGGATCAGACCACATGGGCCAGCCTTCGATCCCCACGTGCATCAGTGAGTCTTAGCCGCCCATGCCCCTGTCACCGGTTCACCACTTTTTCTTAGGTATTGACCACTGCAGACCGGGAACACCACACAAGAGCTGTCGTTTTGGAGATACTCTGACCCAGTCGTTGAGTCATCACAATTTGGCCCTCAAAGTTGCTCAAATCCTTACCCTTACCCATTTTTCCTGCTTTTACCACATCAACTTTGAGGACAAAATGTCCACATGCTGCTTAATATATCCCACTCACTGACAGGTGCCATGAAAATGAGATCAACAGTGTTATTCACTTCACTTGTCAGTGGTCGTAATGTTATAGCTGATCGGTGTATAAAATGTATATATATTTTCCAATACTATTGTCTTTCATATTGCAGCTCAGCCAAACAACCACAGCCTTAATCCATTTTGAATGCAATTTGGAACCCTGTACTTCGTAGAATTAATACTGAAAAACATTAAAATGTCTGACCTTTGTTCAACAACATTCTCCCTAATCCTTATTATAAATCGATAAATAAAATGGGAAGACAGAATACAGACTTCAGTGCACGCTAAATCCCTCACCTGCCTTGCTTTATCCAGGCATGTGTCTATTACATACATATTAATGGGTGTAGGAAAATCATATCACTCATGTACAAACCATTCTCTGTACCAGCATGTACTGACCCCTTTAAAAAGAACAAGGTGGTCTATATCATGTATGTGCGTGACATGTCATAGGTTTCTCCAATTTGAGAACAGAACTGTATAACATTTAGGATTTGCACTGTTTTTAGAAACAAATTGTATTTATCTTTTACTTTCTTTTTCTGACAAGTATCTTTCTTTTTAATCCCAGATGGCCTTCAGTTGGACTCTTTAAAGACAGTGCAGACGAACGCACATCAAAAGGTGAATTCCACGGCTTTGAAAGTGTGGTAATTAACAGTGTGCAAGTGAACATATGTGGGCCATATTGCATCAATCAAAGAAGAACGTCCGATTTTAAACACTTTGCCAGGGTGGAATGATTTTCTGACACCCATAAAGAGGTTCAAACGTGTCTTTCAAAAATGAATACAAGACAGACAGAGAGTGGAAATGTGTTGTAAATCTCCCATGAAATTGTGTTTTTATCTTTAACAAGAGAAGGTGACACTGCCCATTCCTGTGTAGGCCCATAACTAGATCAAACCCACTGAATGCACAGTTCTAAAAATATCCCCTTATGAATTTATGGCCTTGGATAAACAACAAAAACGTATTGTTATTCACCACCATGTATGAAAACAAAATGGTCTCACTTTTAGTGGCCAATAATGCTTGGGGGATTAAGTATTTTACACTAGCAGCTGTCTTCTACACAATAAATTGTTTTAGAACTCAAATAATTTTAAATCAATTTAGTTTCTTTCAAGCCACATGACAATTTTTTAGAAATCTTGTGTTATATTTCTTAAAGTGTGCAATCTCCCTAAGAGTTGTTGCTGAGTGATTGGACACAGTGCTTAGCCATGGTACTGTATATTTGGAGTATACTGTATATTTAACCCCTGAGCTGCCATATTGCTTTATAAACTGGTTACCAACACAAAAATGAGGCAGAGTAAAATGTGAAGTGATGTCATTCACGCAGGGGTGCTGTAAAGGGGGGGTAAAGGATGACGATTCTCGGGGCCCATGACTAAGAGGGGGCCCAGAGAAGCCCCCAATAAATAAGTCTCAGCTGTGTTGGGGGCCCTGTCAAGATTCTTTTCATGGGGCCCAAAATCCTCAGCAGCGCCCCTGCATTCACGTGGTATACGGTCTCATATACCATGGCTAATAGCCAATGAGCATTCGGGATTCAAACCACCCAGTTTATAAGTTCTGATTTGAATTAGCATTTTCATTAGGCTAGAAAGCACCTACCTTGAACATTATAGTACTATTATTTTGTGCTATGACCTCTGGCAATAATTGTGGTTGTTACGCCCCACCATGCTACGAGAGAAGACGTCTGACAGATCGTGCTCTCTCAGAGAGCAAACTTGCAAACAGCTGCACTTTCCATTAGAAGTGGTTTGAGAGTCATTTTTCCTTCAGAGGGTGTAGGGGACTAAGGGATAAGGGGAATGGGAGGGAGGGAGTAGATGAAAGCTAGAGACGTCTAAGGAGTTTAACTGAGAAAACATGTGGCGGTTACTCAGCTGCATGGTCGCTGCCTTTCTTCATCAGCAAAACGCAGCCTTGGGGAAACATGCTAGAATACAACGATGGACACGGAGGTGAGTATTGTCTAGGAAGTGAATGTATATATCTGGGAAGGACATCACATAACTTGTCCATGCATTCATCCTCTCTATAATTGTAAGGTTAGACTTTACACTTTCACTTAACCAAAGGTATTACTCAATGCAGTGCTGGCCTGCCTTAAAGTTTGAGGACACGTCATGCTAGGTTTATTCATTTTACATCATTTATGTTACATTATTTTGATGTAATTGGCTCTCAGATATTTCATACCTCTGCACTATTTGTCTACTGAAGCAGAGTTATCAAACCCTAGTTAGTAAGCCTATAGTTGTTAACACTCACATCCATTTTATTCCCAATGCAACGTTTATAATCATATCCTTATTCTATTAATAAATATTAACACTTTTTTAATTGAAACCGATTATTTGTTCACAAGGAGGGACTATTCAACTGGAAAGAGATTTCGGATGAATGAACATGTGACTAGTCAGCCATTAATGATATTTTTCTTGCTGCTCATAACTTGTCAGCTACCTTTACAAAGATGACACTACATATGTTATTAATAAGTCCTTTTAAAGTGGAAATGACAGCATTTCAGCAGCATGAAATGTGATATTAGAATGTTTTAGAATACGTTGAATTATACTTACAGAAATAACATGGTACCCTATATAACATTATCTGACAAGCGATCACATAATTGATATGGTAATTTCCAGGATCCATATTTTCAGAATCTTCACAAAAGCATGACTCATCATTCCCCAACATTCTAACTGCATCAGATTATACTGCCAACAATGCTTTACTCTACATCAGGGAAATCTGGGTTTTGGAGCATAAAACAAATTATATTACATATTTCACATACACCACATTCCAAATTACGATGCAAATGATATTTTATATCCCCTAATATTCTGGAGAAGCCGATCTTCAAACAGTAGAGGGCGGCGGACTAACCCTTACACAGTGCTACGGTCAATCAAAAATGTAAATACACCTCAAACCTGAATAGTTAAAAATGTAGAAATGAGGTCTTGGCTTTCTTTGGAGAATATCTATGTGTACACAGTTGTTGGGCAACTATTAGTGTGCAGAATAATTATGCAACTAAATGAAAACTTTACTTGTTATAAATAATAATAAACAAATACAAATTTCTGACATTTCAAAACAAATCAGTGACCAATATAGTCTCCCTTCTTATCAATAACAGTCACTAGCCTTCCATTCATGGAGTCTGTCAGTTTCTTGATCTGTTGACGATCAACTTTTTGTGCAGCAGCAACCACAGCCTCCCAGACACTGTTCAGAGAGGTCTACTGTTTTCCTTCACCGTAAATCAACCGTTTAAGAAGGGACCACAAGTACTCAATAGGGTTTAGGTCAGGTGAAGAAGGGGGCTACGTCATTATTCTTTCATCTTTAAGGCCTTTACTGGCTAGCCATACAGTGGAGTACTTTGATGCATTTAATGGAACATTGTCCTGCATAAAAATCAAGGTCTTCTTGAAAGATGCAGACTATTTCCTCTACCACTGCTTGAAGAAAGTGTCGTCTAAAAACTGCCAGTAGGTTTGAGAGTTGAGTTTGAGTCCATCTTCAACCCGAAAAGGTCCAACTAGCTCACCTTTAATAATACCAGCCCATACCAGTACCCCACCTCCACCTTGCTGGCATCTGAGTTGAAGTGGAGCTCTGTTCCCATTACCAATCCAGCCACGGGCCCATCCTTCTGGTCTGTCAATAGTCACTCTCATCAGTCTATAAAACTGTAGAAAAATCTGTTGTCAAATATTTCTTAGCCTAGTTTTGACATTTCAACTTATGTGTCTTGTTCAGTGGTGGTTGGGTTTCAGCCTTCCTTAACTTGGCCATGTCTCTGAGCACTGAACACCACTCCAGGTAGGTTGCTGTTCTGGAATATGGCATTGTTGACTATTTGAAACAAAATGTTTGATAGTTCTGTGATCATGCCCCAATATCTAAGCTATTTCAAGAGTGCTGCATCCCTCTGAAAGACTCTGGTCAAAGAGTTGAGCCAGAAGGCAAAGCTCTCGATCTACCAGCAGTTTTTGTTCCTACCCTCACCTATGGTCATGAAGGCTGGGTCATGACTGAAAGAATGAGATTCAGGGTATAGGCGGCCGAAATGGGTTTCCTCAGGAGGGTGGCTGGCGTCTCCCTTAGAGATAGGGTGAGAAGCTAAGTCATCCGTGAGGATCTCAGAGTAGACCCGCTGCTCCTTTGCGTCGAAAGGAGCCAGTTGATGTGGTTTGGGCATCTGGTAAGGATGCCACCAGGGCGCCTCCCTAGGGAGGTGTTCAAGCCACATCCAGCTGGGCAAAGGCCTCGGGGAAGACCCAGGACTAGGTGGCGGGTTTATATCTCCAACCTGGCCTGGGAACGCCTCGAGATCCCCCAGTCGGAGCTAATTAATGTGGCTCGGGAAAAGGAAGTTTGGGGTCCCCTGCTTGAGCTGCTGCCCCCGCAACCCGATCCCGGATAAGCGGACGAAAATAGATGGATGGATGGTGCCCTCTATATAAACTCCACAGGAAAATAAAGGCGAATAAATGTGGAATGCCACAGCAGAGCTAGTTTAATGTAATAACATTTATTCCAATCAAGGCATACAATCACAATATGTTACCTAGAAAATACATCACAATTACATACTGGGAATACTGTATATGTCGGTCTAGTATCCTCTGCCATTCGGCCTAAAACAAACTATGCAGTATAATCTAAAAACTATCCCAATAACATGATGTATCGGTTAAGAATTAAGACTCCAAGAATTAACTAAAGCAAGACATTTTAACTTCCACGTTCAGGTATTGCCCAAAACCGCTGTGGTGTCAAATGGGATCAGCTCCCACCTGGCTAAACAATGAAAACAACAGAACTGGCATTGACACATTTACATTAATTTAATTAAACCCCGTTCAGGGCTAGATGTGGTCGCCTACTTTTGGGTTAACACAGTCAAGTCAAAGGAGCAGGCTGCCCCACATTAACATTAATTCAAATGTCTCCCATTAGGGGGCGATATATATTTGGTCATGGTTCTAAGACTCCCCAATTGTGTAGAGAGGCCAGCAGACAGCTTACATGAATATTCATCCCAAAACACATTTCTCCTTCCACTATAGAATAATAATACTTATAATATATGCATAATACCGATATTAATAATAATTGGCTTTCATGTGTCTTGGCTTGCTCTCCACTAGTCTTTCACATTGCTCTTGGGTGACTTTACGCCACTCCTCGCGCAAATATTCACTCAGCTCTGCTGTGTGACCATCCATTGGTCTCATGCAGTGGTCTCCTAATTCTTTCCAGAGCTGTATATATGTCACGCTCCTTGGAGCATGGCTGCTACCTTGTGGCTGTTCCGGGAATTGACACTGTATGACCACATATCGCTTCAGTTTTTCCACATTTTGTTATGTTACACCCTTACTTCGAAATTGATTAAATTCATTATTTCCCTCAAAATTTAACAAACAATACTCCATAATGACAATGTGAAAGAAGTGTGTTTGAAATCTTAGCAAATTTATTAAAAATAAAAAGTGAAAAAGGCACATGTACATAAGTATTCACAGCCTTTGCCATGACACTTAAAATTGAGCTTAGGTGCATCCTGTTTCCTCTGATCATCCTTGAGATGTTTCCACAACCTGATTGGAGTATACCTGTGGTAAATTCAGTTGATTGGACATGATCTGGAAAGGCACACACCTTTCTATATAAGGTCCCACAGTTAACAGTGCATGTCAGAGCACAAACCAAGCCATTAAGTCTGTAGACCTCAGAGACAGGATTGTATCTAGGCACAGATCTAGAGAAGGGTACAGAAATATATCTGCAGCATTGAAGGTTCCAATGATCACAGTGGCCTCCATCATCTGTAAATGGAAGAAGTTTGGAACCACCAGGACTCTTCCCAGAGCTGGTCGCCCGGCCAAACTGAGCGATCGGGGGAGAAGGGCCTTAGTCAGAGAGGTGAACAATGCTCATTCTGACAAAGCTCCAGCGATTCTTTGTGGAGAGAGGAGAAACTTCCAGAAGAACAACCATCTCTGCAGCACTCTACCAATCAGGCCTGTATGGTAGAGTGGCCAGACACAAGCCACTCTTCAGGAAAAGGCAAATGAGAGCCCGTCTGGAGTTTGCCAAAAGGCATCTGAAGGACTCTCAGAACATAAGAAACAAATTCTCTGGTCTGATGACACAAAGATTGAACTGAATGGCAAGTGACATGTCTAAAGGAAACCAGGCACCGCTCATCAACTGGCCACAGAGGCGCGGGAAGTAGGGGTGCTGCAGTTGCTGCAGCTCCCCCTGTTGGCAAACTGCAATGACAATAAAATGGTAGCTTATAAATATCTCTGGTGGTTGTTTCTTTTCCACAACATTTTGTATGTCAAGCCTGGGGTGTGGGATATAGAGAGGGATAGCTTTAGTAATTATTTAATTAAAAATAATTAAATTTATCTTCAGTGTGTATTGGCCAATAAGATTTGTCTTGAAGCAAATCACGCAACTATGATTCAGCCTATGCAACACGCACACTCACGGCCCGGGACCACACACAAGTTGCACAACTAATACTACTCTTACTAGTTAGCAATGTCTTAAAAGAGAATTTTGGATTTGTTTCAATCCAACCCCAAACACCTGAGGACTAGCGAGATTTCTTCAACTAACTTAATGAATTCGGAAATGGAGTGCAGATTCGATCAAGCTGGCCTGTCAAAAGCTGCGAAGAGGGAGAAAGTGCCGCTGGATTCTGCAAAGGGCCTTGTTTCAGATGCTCACTTGAGGAACCATCACACAGATGGACATTGAATCCCTAGGCCTGCAACTGAGGATGCTGGGTATCCTCACCAAACAACAAGCATTCAACTCAGTCAAAGAACTTGCTCGCTTTGTATCAGCTCTACATCCACAAACAAGAGGGCTTTTCAACAAGGTGGAACAGCTGACCCTCTTGTGCCTCAGTTTACCAGTGTCTACTGCTGGCTCCGAAAAGTCTTTCTCAGCTCCTGAAGACCTGGCTCTGTAGCACGATTACTCAGAGTAGACTTTCACACATGGCTTCACGTCCACAAAGACATTTTGGATGATCTGGATATTCAGGGTCTCATGGCAGAGTTTATTAGCCGAACCCCATAGCGCAAATTTGAATTTGGAGTACCGAAATCATCATAAGCTAGAGACACGTTGTCTTACATCTCTGCGTCTTTTTCCTGCCGCCGTCGTGCAGGCCCAGATGGTAGCCTATATTTAGCCCAGTGTGATTGTGATTTACCTATTATAAAGAAGCATGGTGGTGGCAGCATCATACTCTAGGCATGGATATAAGCAGCAGGAACTGGGAGACTAGTCACATTTGAGAGAAAGATGAATGCAGGAATGGTAGAGACATCTTTGATGAAAACCTGCTCCAGAGTGCTCTGGACCTCAGAATGGGTTGAAGGTTCATCTTCCAACAGAACAACAACCGTAAGCACACAGCCAGGATTACAAAGGAGTGGCTACAGGACAACTCTATGTCGGAACCTGATTGAACATCTCTGGAGAGATCTGAAAATGGCTGTGCACTAATGCTCCCCATCCAACCTGATGGAGCTTTAGAGGTCCTGCACAGAAGAATGGGAGAAACTGCCCAAAAATAGGTGTGCCAAGCTTGTAGCATCATACTCAAAAAGACTTGAGGCTGTAATTGCTGCCAAAGGTCCTTTAACAAAGTATTGAGCAGAGGCTGTGAATACTTACTGTATGTTCATGTGCTTTTTTCTTTTTTCTTTTTAATAAATTTGCTAAGGTTTCAAACACACTTCTTTCAGATTGTCATTATGGGGTATTGTTTGTAGAATTTTGGGGCAAACAATTAATTTAATCCATTTAGGAATAAGGATGTAACAACAAAATTAGGAAAAAGTGAAGCGCTGTGAATACTTTCCGGATGCACTGTACATCACCTCAGTCTCATGCACCTGTTAACCATTAACCTCATTTATGAAAGTATATCTGCCTCCACTGCATGGTTGGTCATTGTCTTTATGTCTCTGTGTTGCTGGTGTGCTGTGCTACGTTTATGGTTTTTTTGTTATCAAGTCCATTATATTAAAGATCCCAACCCTGCAACTGCTTCGCCTTTTATCCACTTTATTGCCGCATTACAATATCCTGCATATCTACCAAGCTTGTAGAAAATAAGTAAATACACAGCGTCATTTTAAATTGTTTCTATACTTTTCGAGAAAAAAAAAAGATTTTTTTTATTTCATGTCATGTTGTGGATAGAAAACCACTTGGAGAAACATTTGACAACATTGGTTTAACATTTTTATATGATTAAGTAACTTTACCTAATGAAAACTTTTAGATTACCCCTTTTTGTTGACCCTACTCAACTGACCATTTGACTGCACAAAGGATCTCTTCTCCCATATGAGATACATCATTAGAATGCATTAATTATGTCAGTAAGTGCGTATGCTTTCACAGCTTTTGCTTTTTAATTGCTCACTGCCTCGGGGCGATCACAACATTTAATACAAAGGCTGATCAATAACAGCGGGTAGCATTCTAGAACTGGGCCCCTGGGTCGCCTGCCTTGCTGTTGCTAATGAGAGTCAGACGCAATGTTGACATGGGTCGGGTCAAAGACTGGGTCAAAGATGTCCCGCAGAGGGCCAACATCCCAAATAATGAACCCCCTGTGGACGGTGGGCGAGTGCAGATTAACAAACATGCAAAGTGCAATTAGAGAGACTTTTTGGACTGGAGCATCCTAATGAAGTTAATGTGGATGAGAACTCTTCCAGCTGGACAGATGATGAAAACATTGTTTTTCAGCCTGATGGGAGAGTGAGTCGGGTTTTTATTTTTCATTGTCATCCCCTTAGCGGCATCTTATGAATGTAGAACTGTATGTATACAACAATGCAAATCAAGTTTATCAATTGTTTCAAATTATACCAAAATTAAAACACTTCTATTCTAACTGTAAACTATGCAGACTTACACAATCCATTTTCCCTCAACAAGGTACTGAATATCTTCGGGAAATTGCATCAATTCTGTTCTTATCCATGTCCCTGTTCTGTGAAGTCAAGGTAAATCTCTATTGGTCAGAGTCTTTCTGGTTCACTTCCTCCTCATTGCTGGAGGACCACACGCACAGGGGTGTGACAAAGCCCCCGGATTGAAGGGACACTTATCAGGACTTTCGAACTCATGGGATAACTCGAGGTCACTTTAAATTGGCTCACAAGAGAGATCTGCCCACCCCCTCAAGGCAATCAGAGTCCTGCTCCTCCCTGCAATGATGTGTAACTCCCCTGGCCACTCGGCAGCTTGAAGAAGGCCGGCCGCTGTCTTACAAATGGGGCAATAGCTAGGAGAATGGAACGATTCTCCTCTGTGTCCTTGAAGCAAAGAATGACAAAGAACTCAAAGTCAGGGAGCATTTACCACCACACTGTTATTTCACATCAAGTTTGATGGTTAGGTCTGGCCTTGATCTTCACAATGTTTCAACCCATTTTCCTGTCACTGCAACCAGACTAAACTCCAGCCTCAGGCTATCAAATCTATGGTAACAGTTACTTTTGTGTTGCATCTCATTTCTACACACAACACAAAAAGCTCAGGGATAATGTTTCTTCGCTGTTTCAAAGTCAAGTGTATACAAAAGCTCAAACTGACTTCAAGCTAATTGCCTCAATATCAGAGAGGATCCCTCAGTGAGATAAAGAAGCACCCTGAGCTTTGGCGGTTACTGGCGTGCCATGAGTCCCGTGCGCAGATCTAGGACAGTCCTGTTGTGGACAGCAGAACTGTGGCTCACTAGCTTCATAGATTGTTGATCATTTTAACACAATAGGGCTGCGTACTTAACATGGACTACACATACTTCCTAAGGTTTTGCCTAATTCTTACTCTTTTTAACACAGACAGTTTTAAAATTGGTTTAATATCGAAATGGTTTAAAATACTTTGTCCTTGAACATGCATGGTTTGAATTTAGTTAAACTTCTTTCATTCAGAACTGCACAGAACATTGTTTAATCTTTATTGATGCTGAACAAATTTCATTTAAACCTATTTTTAAATCAATAACATTAATAATTTAAGGCCAAATTTATTTATTTTTCTGCAATGAGGTGCTAGAGCATTGCCTTTCAAGTTGTAGTGAAACATATCAAATATGCCTCCATATTCAATGAATGGGGAATATTCATTACTTATCCAATATTATTGACAACAACACTTTGCTTGAGGAGTAAAGTTTGTCAAGGTCATTGGAGTTAGCTGAAATGATTCATTAATGAGCACATGGGCTTAAGAGAAAACGAAGCCCCCTGCTCTTCCCCCAGGATATTGTCCAATAGTTGTTATGCTAATCACTTAATTAATACCGCACATATCATTAGTGCAAAATGAAGATTCAAATGCCAGCAAACATTAATTACCGCGGAAGAACTTGTTGAGCACTTCAGCCATGAATGTTAACAATCTGCCAGGAGTCATTTATGAACATTTGTTTTATCTGTGTCATCTAGCAGATAACAATGAGGTTCAGTGTCAAGATTTTCACAAATGACCTGTTGTTCTGCTCTCCCTTGACCTCACGTATGTGTCTGAGGGCACAGATCAATAAACTACTGTTGATATGTTACACAGTTACTATTTATTAGAGGCAAAAGCCGACTAGCCTAATTACTTTTTTTTGCAATAACACTGGGCCTATGGTGTTTCATTGATCTTTTAATGTCGTTTTTTTCTGTGGGGAAGTTTGATTAGATACTGTAAGTGTTTTAAACTATAAATTGATCTATTTACAATTAAGAACTATTTATAAAGGTAATTGATTTGCTTGTATAGCGTAAGACTCAGTACCAAACCTTCATTAACCTTTATATATATATAAAGACGTTTGGGTCTGTTCCAACCTCTGAACACCTTAATTAAATTTCCTACACACATAATTAATTGATTTCCATCCACCATGCTGAGAGCCTTTAACACCAGTCACCTGCTGGGTAAGTTAACGGTAAGGTTAGATGCGTAGCCTGAGGTGGCCTTGTGCTGTGAATTATAATGATAGCTAGTGGTTTCATTATCATCACAGTAAGCAGAAAACCGTTTCTTTAATCATGTTATTATCTATAATGCCACAATGATCGCACTTCGCCATTTACAACGCATCGTGTATTCAAATTCTCTTATTGATAACAGAAGTCATTGTTAAGATTGTTGAAAGTGTGAGTAAATTTGGGGATATTTGTCTAGGTTTAGTACGTCACGCTATTTCTCATGTGATTTAAAAGTACGTTCAATGATTCAGGATTCCATAGAGATGCAATTTTGTCCTGAATCGGCTGAAAGTCATTGTCCACTTCAGGCTGAAGGACAGGCCCTGATGAACTCAATATATCTCCATTGTTATAACAGCATTCCAGAAGAATGTGGGAGATTGTTGGGCTGTAGGTTACATGAACAGGTTAACAAAAAGCATAAGCTAACATCAAATTTTTCTTGGGTTTATTTATATTAAACCTCAGCACATCCTAGTATCCAATTTTTATGTTGTCTTTTCATTTGGGAAAATCACACCATACATTGGGGAATAAGAGAATACATCTGATTTCTGCCAGTGTATTTTAAAATATATAAATTGCTTTATCAGTCTACTGCATATTTTAGTTGTTCTTCTCAAAATATTGTTTTCCCCCCATGTTTTATGATTACTCCTGATTATTGTACTATGTTGTTCTATGATACCTAGTTCAGTCTCTGGAATGGAAGAGACATTCACATCGAATGTGTCAGTGAGGGAATGGAAATGTGCAAAGCTGATTCAGAAGTGTAACTCATCCAATCCTGGCATAATAAGTTGTGATAAGTGGAGTTTCACACCTGCCTCTTCAAATTGTATTGCGGCATAAAGCTTATACTCAGGGCTGTCTGTGCCAACAAAATGATCCATGGTTTCTAAATGCAGGGAAACTATTTGTGGAAATTCTTCACTAATCAGGAATCCTGTAATAGTTATTATTGTACAACTTTAAAGAAGACTTTCAAGAACATTATTCCCCAGTTAAGGTGATGGTTTTAGTGTCTTTCCCACTATTCACTGGATACAACCAAATCTGGAATTATTCAAATGATTCATTTCCATTCATTAGTGATGTATGCATTAATGTGTTGTCCTAGAAGGTAGGGGACTTACATTATGCTGGAAAATTCTAATTAGAACTCAGTGGGAGCTGCCTGTTTAAATGGATGAAGTAATTTAAAAAGTCATCCTCTCAGTGTTAACATCATTACCACGCTGTATTTTCCCCTATAAAGGCCTGGCGTTCACCTGAACCAGGGCTTATTGGAAATTCTTCAATTATCTGTATCAATAAACCTGTGACCAAAGTTTCTACTGAAGTCTTCTTTAGGGGGTCACTGTTTGAAATGTCAAGACTGCCATCCAGAGGACAATGATGGTACTACATATGAAATGACCAGTCTTGAACGAAAGTATCAGATTCTCAGCATTTATACAGGGCGTGGACACAATAAGGGAAACACTCAACAATTGTAATATCAAGGACTTATTAGAATGCAATATGGCTGCCATTTGCCTTTAGAACACCTGGAATACTTCTTGGAATGCAGTCATACAACCTCTGAACTATGTGCAGTGGGATGTTGCACCATTCCTCAAGAAGAAAAGCCTCCAGTTCATGAGGGGTGAGGAGGGAGAAAGTGTAGTTCACAATCTGCACTCCAGAAATTCCCATACAGGTACAATGATGTGTAGATCTCTTGTATAAGGAGGCCAGGGATGGTGTCTGACATCATCCTGGGGTTGATGAACTCACGCTTGAATTTGTTTAACAGTTTGTATTGGTGCTGAATCATCCTGGAATATCAGAGCATCAAGGGGGAACTGTGTTTGCATCATGGGGTGCACCTGGTCGTAAAATGGCTTCATATTTATTTTCCGTTAAACAACCATGCAAAGCAATTATCAGCCCTAATGACTCCCATTAAATGGCTCCGCATAACATTGTGGAAGCCCCACTATATTGATCCAAGTTTTGTTCTCCTTAAACCAAGTTATGGATCTTTGTGCACTGGCCTTGATACAACCGCTCCAGAATGGCAGCCCTTCGATAAATTTAAACTTAGTAAAATTCACAAATTCCAGTTTGTGTTGAGACTGACAGCTTTCTTGATTCCAATCTGTGGTAATTTTTTAAACTGTACCTTTGGGGCATTGAGCAAATATCCTATGAAGTGTCCATCTAGTGTCCATCTAGTTGGTCATCTTTGTGACCACTGTTCTGATGCAATTTGTCTATGTTAGCTGTCATGACTTTGGACTTGCAAATAATTTTGCCGTTTATGTGACTGGTGTACCTGCGATTTGGCCTCTTTGGATCTGAATTAGTTTCCTCAGGTTGTCCTCAAAGTTTCAAGTGTTAATTGTCAGACCTGTTATGGCTGAGTCAAATTGACTGATAGTTGGCAATCAGCCTAAGGTGAGCTCTGCAGCTCTGTTTGTAATTGTGATTTACTTCAAGTTAGAAGTCCTTTTCCATCTGGTGTTGACATTATTTTGTCCACCATTACAAGTGGCCTTTGAAGAGCAATGGAATTCCACTGAGTTTACTAAGTTTACAAAAACACAATATTCAAAGGACTAAACTGCTTTGACAAAGTCAGTTCCAGATTGTTTTCAAAGTTGTTTTAAATAAGGCACACTTGGGTGAAATAACTGAAGGAGTCATTAACCCTTTAATGTCCTTGCTGCGAAAAAACCATTGTGTGCTCTACCAAACGGTTGAGTCGAACATTAAAGGGTTAATTAGATTACACAACACCCCAGCTGTTCTAAAAAGACTAAAGTATATATGCAAATAGTTAACATAACCAGGCAGTGCACAATTACAATGAGTTCAATATGGTATAACAAACTTTTAATTAAACTGTATTTTTTGAATGCCAGTACCTTTTCTTGTGTAGAATGAATATAGACTTGTTAATATCCTCAAACTGTTGTTTGCTTGTCATTATGGATGTACCACTAATCCCATGCTCTGAGGGTGCAATATTCTTGAAGCTTCTCAAATTAAACTAATCTTCTTTGCTTCGTCCTATTCCACCCACTGTTGTTTGATACCATGTAAGATGTGTGACAATTACAATACAGACGACAATGTCTGGACCCTTTGCGATAGCCGGTTATTGGGGGGAGGGTGGGGAGATTAGCTGTCAGACTAGTTTCAACATCATTTTCCTCATTAATCCAAAAATGGATAACCGTCCCTCAAAATGCTAATGTACAATAAAAATGTCATCAATGACATTTTATAGAGGACAAGTATAAGTGTTTGAGTGCTTTCAGTAACGTTTGAAGACACCCCCCTTGACTTTTGATTTTGTACTTACAGCCTGAATTCAAAATGAAATAAATTAAGATTACACATCTCTAATCTCCACAGAAGAGTGTAATTTTGTTTTGAGGACTCTACATAAGGTTAGGAGTAAACATTTCCTTAAAGCTTTTTTTATTAAAAGAACAATTTCAAACCTCAGATTTGGGGCTCTAATATATTCTCTATATGTGCAAAATCTATAAATAGAAATACTATCATTCTTCGTTTAGCCTGGAAATTCCAAATTTGAAAGCAAGTGGTTTTGTTGACCTGAGGCACATGCTGAAGAATACATGGGGTGACACACAGTAGACAAAATGCCATGAATTCTGTCTGGAAGGCTTTGCTGCAACACAGGCTGATGTTGAAGCAACTCTGCCCATTCAGTATCAGTCAATAAACTTCAGATTTTGCACTAACTTATACAGTCGTATGCAAACGTTTAGGGACCCCTGACAATTTCCATGACTTTCATTTATAAAAAATTTGATTTTTGGATCAGCAATTTCCTTTTGATCTATCAAATAACTGAAGGACACAGTAATATTTAGGTAGTTCAAATGAGGTTCATTGGATTGACAGAAAATGTGCAATATGCATCAAAACTAAATTAGACAGGTGCATAAATTTGGGCACACTTGTCATTTTGTTGATTTGAATACTTGTAACTACTTAGCACTGATTAATTGGATCACATAATTGGTTTGGTGAGCTCATCAAGTCTTGAACTTCATAGACAGTTGCATCCAATGAAGAGAAAATGTATTTAAGATGGCCAATTGCAAATTCTTATTCTCTTTGACTCTTCTATGAAGAGTAACATGGGGGCTTCAAAACAACTTTCGAATGACATGAAAACAAAGATGTTTCAACTTTATGGTTTAGGGGAAGGTGACAAAAAGCTATCGCTGAGATGTAAGCTGTCAGTGTCTACCGTGAGAAACATAGTGAGAAAATGGAAGACCACAGGCACAGTTCTTGTTAAGGCCAGAAGTGGCAGGCCAAGTAAAATATCAGAGACGCAAAAGCGAAGAATGGTGAGAACGGTAAAAAACAGCCCACAGACCACCTCCAAAGACCTACAACATCATCTTGCTGCAGATGGTGTCTATGCACCGTTCAACAATTCAGCACACTTTGCACAAGGAGAAGCTGTACGGGAGAGTAATGCGGAAGCCTTTTTTGTACACATGCCACAGAGTCGCTTGAGGTATGCAAACGCACATTTGGACAAGCCAGCTTCATTTTGGAAGAAGGTGCTGTGGACTGATGAAAGAAAGATGGAGTTATTTGGTCATAACAAGGGGTGTTATACATGAGGACAAAAGAACACAGCGTTCCAAGACAAACACTTGCTACTCCACATTACCTCCAATTTGGTGGAGGGTCCATCATGCTGTGGGGCTGTGTGGCCAGTGCCGGTACTGGGAATCTTGTTGAGGGTTGCATGGATTCAACTCATTATCAGCAGATACTTGAGAATAATGTAGAGGAATCAGTCACAAAGTTGAAGTTTCGCCAAGGCTGGATATTTCAACAAGACAATGACCCAAAACACTGCTCAAAATCTACTCTGGCATTTATGCAGAGGAACAAGTACAATGTTCTGGAATGGCCATCCCAGTCCCTAGACCTCAATATCATTGAAAATATGTGGGGTGATTTGAAGCGGGCTGTCCTTGCATGGCAACCATTAAACCTAACTGAACTGGAGATTAAGAAATGTTTTGCAAGGAGGAATGGTCCAAAATACCTTCATCCTGAATCCAGACACTCATTACAGGCTAAATGAAGGGTCTTAGAGGCTGTTATTTCTGCTAAAAGAGGCTCAACTACATATTGATGTGATATTTCTGTTCAAATTTATGCACCTGTCTAATTTCATTTTCATGCATATTGCACATTTCCTGTTCATCCAATAAACCTAATTTCACTACTGAAACATTACTGTGTCTTTCAGTTATTTGATAGATCAAAATGAAATTGCTGATCCAAACAGCCAATTATTTATAAATGAAAATCATGGAAAATGTCAGTGGTTCCTAAATGTTTGCATACGACTGTAATGACACAAAAAAAAATCCATTTTGTATTACATGACTTGATGAATATAGTGCATTTTTACATAATTTAAACAAACAAATAGTTAAGTACTGTATGCCCATGTGACAGTTTAATCTTTAAGGTGTGCTGGTGTGGTGTAGTGGGTAAAGTAATTCCCTATGGTGTTGAAGATCAGAAGGTCAAAACTATTTTCTGCTAGTTGGCCTATAGTATATCCATTTTTGGACAGTTTTATTATTTCCCAACAACAGGGATTTTATTCTTAGGCATATCATTAAACAAATGTAATTGTATTATTATAGAACAACTTTAGGAACAATTACATGTCACCATTTCAGATACATTTTCTATGTAGTGTCCAGGTACATCATACATATATTATCTACAGTATATATGTATATATGTTTGGTGTATTTGGTCAGTTATTGGATAACAGAGTGAATACATGTAGCTGGGTGACGGCTAGTAACAACAGAGTGGATAAATATTGCTGAGATACAGACAACAATGTGGAATGGAGTAATCAAACCAGGGTCTCAGGGGCAGAAATGCTTTTGTGTTTGTTTTTTCTCTACCATAAAAACAGTAGGGGTGGGGACATTGTGTAATGCATTTTAAAAAGAAAAACTATGTCTAGACCACACAATGACAAAAATGTCCCTAACAGGGTGGACATATCTCATGGATTATTTACAAAAAACATTGTTCATAATTACCCATCACTAAGTTCTGGGGCTGGCATGTTATTCTACAAGTCTAATATGCACTATTTATATTAAAAAGTAAAAGGAATACAAAAGATTAAATAAAATTTTAAAATGAAGCCTCGTCCAAATGGTCCGCTTTTCGGATATTGATCCATCTAGTGAATGCTAGAAATTTTAAATTAAATTAGCCAACTTTGTATCACTAGCAGCATATTAGATGCCTCTTACTGTTACAGTTAGGATTTAGGTTAGGGTCAAGGATAAAGAAGATGTATTCAGTTAGGATTTAGGTTAGGGTTAAGGATAAAGAATAGATGTATTCTGTTAGGATTTAGGTTAGGGTTAAGGATAAAGAATAGATGCATTCTGTTAGGATTTAGGTTAGGGTTAAGGATAAAGAATAGATGTATTCTGTTAGGATTTAGGTTAGGGTTAAGGATAAAGAATAGATGTATTCTGTTAGGATTTAGGTTAGGGTTAAGGATAAAGAATAGATGTATTCTGATAGGATTTAGGTTAGGGTTAAGGATAAAGAATAGATGTATTGTTAGGATTTAGGTTAGGGTTAAGGATAAAGAATATATGTATTCCGTTAGGATTTAGGTTAGGGTTAAGGATAAAGAATAGATGTATTCTGTTAGGATTTGGATTTAGGTTAGGGTTAAGGATAAAGAATAGATGTATTCTGTTAGGATTTAGGTTAGGGTTAAGGATAAAGAATAGATGTATTCTGTTAGGATTTAGGTTAGGGTTAAGGATAAAGAATAGATGTATTCTGTTAGGATTTGGATTTAGGTTAGGGTTAAGGATAAAGAATAGATGTATTCTGTTAGGATTTAGGTTAGGGTTAAGGATAAAGAATAGATGTATTCTGTTAGGATTTAGGTTAGGGTTAAGGATAAAGAATAGATGTATTCTGTTAGGATTTAGGTTAGGTTTAAGGATAAAAAATAGATGTATTCTGTTAGGATTTAGGTTATGGTTAAGGATAAAGAATAGATGTATTCTGTTAGGATTTAGGTTAGGGTTAAGGATAAAGAATAGACGTATTCTGATAGGATTTAGGTTAGGGCTAAGGATAAAGAATAGATGTATTCTGTTAGGATTTAGGTTAAGGATAAAGAATAGATGTATTCTGTTAGGATTTAGATTAGGGTTAAGGATAAAGAATAGATGTATTCTGTTAGGATTTAGGTTAGGGTTAAGGATAAAGAATAGATGTATTCTGTTAGGATTTAGGTTAGGGTTAAGGATAAAGAATAGATGTATTGTGGATCTTTCTTACAAGTTAGAAATTTCATGTTGTATTAGCTGATGCAGAACGGGTGGAGTAGATTAACCTTCAATCTCCCCTGGTCATAGTTTGTATTATATAGACTCAAAAAGTGAAATAATGATTAGCATTGTTCATGTTATTTGTGGTTACTGTCAATGACTATTCGGGCGAATCAAGATTTGGAGATGGTGGTGCTTAAACATAGAAGGGTTTTGAATTTACTTTTTGTGCTGTTCACAGAAGGCTGAATGTAGCAATTTGTATATCCAGATAATAAGTAAGGCAATTTACCAAATTAAACAAGATTTACTGGTTTTTAGAGATTACTTAATCCTGGGTGGACTGGTTTAAAACATCATCCTGTGAGGCCCAACAGGCACATTTTAGGGCACCTTTGTAATGCAGTACATTTCTGGTGACCTATTATACCTTGACAGTGTCACTTTTACAACCAGTGGCCAACTAAATAAATTCCATCAACTTTGTACATTCCACATGAAATCTTCTTATTCAACCATAAACCGGAAGGCTTTCCAGCACCTCACGAGAAAGGGAACATTTAAAAAAGCAGACTCGATCCCTCTCAGTATTTAATATATATTTGTTGGGCTTTGGATCGTGCATCAATACTACCCAATCAGATTAAGAGTGAAAAGAAACTGGTATTAATATAAGAATGCGCCTAGTTTGTAATTAAGTACTACTACTAAATTAAGGAGAGACATCCCTTATTTACAAATCAATCATGAATACTAATTATTAAATCTTTATTTCAACACAAGTTAACCTATACAATATGGAACAATCAAATATATTTACAGCAAACTCTCAGCGGCAAACCACATGGAAAAGTTGCCCTTGGAAACTTCCTCAGTGTTCCTGAATTGAAATGAGATTAAACAGCGAGATTGGAATATCCTATCTATAAAAAGATTGACAAGAATATCCGGGCGACAATTTACAAAGTGAGCTCCTCCATCACATTGTTAAAGCATTAGTGTCCAAATAAATGTGCCCTGAAGATGGATAATTCATCATAACTTCAGATCTAGCTAAGTGACAGAGAAAACAGTCTCTGGTTATTCCCGTAATGAGGTAATATCAAACGGATTTGGACACAAGTTCTGCTGAACACTGAGGTAGCAGATACCTTGATACTGCAGAGGTTTCTGTGCACAAAATCCCAAATGGAAATTACAAAATGTATTTGTTTAAATTAAAGGTTTGCGTAATACCGATCGCGGTTCTGAAAATCTCTATAGGCAAAGTTGGCGTCCTTTTTATTGTGTGGGATCCGGCCGAAGGGAGCGTGGTCATTGAAGCAGGTGTCGAATACCTCGTCGACTACTTTCTCTGCCTCTTCTCGGCTCACCTTTCTTACGGCCAGGATGGAGCGCAAGGCACGTCCCCGAACACATTCCTGAAGGGGAGAAGATGGATGGGAATTTTTTATTCCTTAAGCAAATATTGACAAAAACACAACCCGCTATTAGTATGTACATTTTCTTCAGTAGCGGAACAACAAAGTCAGTTCTAGAAGACAAAAAAGTATGAGCAAAAGGAGAAGCTAGGACAGTGTGGAAGCTGAATTTCTGTATGGTGTAGAGCTGGGTCGAGTCCAGAGGCCAAACCGGAGTTTGGTGGAGGTACAGGATTTGAGCATGGAAATAACAGAGGCAATTCTCTTGCATGATGGTCTTTTAGTGACAAATCAGGAGGAATACGTGTTTGCGGACTACCTGATGGTGCTTCTTGAGTCCAAAGTTGAACCTGGATACTTCATTCTGGAAGGAGCAATCCCCACTGAGATTGGCTGCACGAATCTGCAATGGGGCAATAAATTAATTACTTCATTTAATAGACATTTAACTGGGTAAAAATTCAATGTACGCCACAGTAACGCTGGTCTAACCTCTGAGCAGGCCAAGTGCTTAAAGTTGTTGAACCAGTCTACATGTGCTCGGCAGTGGTCGAAGGCATGGATGAGCTCATGTGTAACCACCCGGTTCATGTGTGACTGCTGGTGAATATTATTCTGACATAGAACAATCTAGAATTGGAAAGAAGGAGATGTTACATTTACAGATTTGATACTGATTAAAACGTTACCGTTTGGCAAGGAAACCTTTCTAACAATGAATCCCTCTTACTTGCGATGATGTTGCATCGAAACCACCACTGACAGTTCCGTCGCAGTCCTCACAAGAGAAATGTCTGTCTTTGTAAACTGTACTGAAGAGAAGGGACAACACATTGACATTAGGTCTATTTATTACATTGTCTTGTGGCAATAACACATCATAAAGATTACAATTTTTTTATTTTTTATAAATCGACATTAGTAATGCAAAAACATTATGAGAACATATAATGCCAGTACATATAATTCACCCAATTCACAAACGTACAAGGCCAAGTCAAAAGAAAACTCTAAATACATGTTTATTTTCATCCTAACAAAAAACATTTCACAATTTTGTGTGTGAGCCAAGAAACACTACAATTCCTCCCGTGTTAGATAAAAATCTAACAGAACTTCATACAGTTTTGTGCTTAAATAATCCTGCATGAACCTTAAGCAAGTCACTGGTACCAGCAGTATCTCAGACCTTGAGACAGCTCTTCTTTATATTAGCTTTTCTCAACAATCTTTGACAAGCATGACCACAACCCCAAAACATACAGGTATAAATAAAAAAGGAAAATCTTTTTATTCAAATAACATTTAAAAGTCAATGTATTAATTTACAAGCTTGCATGACATTTACCTCTAGAGGTCACAGAAAAAGTGGAATTGCTAAATGTGTTGAAAAAAATACCTACAAATCTAAAATATGGAATTGTCCAAGTCCTTTACAAATATATATTTTTTAACCATGAATTTGAGTTTGGTACGGTGGTTCATGCCTGGGAGTATTGTGGTTGTGAGGTGTGCTCATCTCCAATGGTGCTTGATAGCTCACCAGGTCCAGTGTTGGGTACATCATGTAAAGGTATGCTACATTTGTATGATATGTAATAACCTTTCCTTTTGATACTTATTTATTGTGTGTGCATAACATCCTATAATAGTATGTGTAAACCTTTTTCTCTTATACTTACCAGCCTGAGCTTTTCATGGCTCCAAGGAGTAGCTTTGCATATGGACCTGAAAAAAGACTGATATTAGTAATCGTGCAACATGATCAATTGACATCACAGAGAAGGTTAGAGAACAAATCCCTGTTTATATTAATTTATGCCTGTGAGCATCTCATTTAAGGCACCACGATTTTAATCTCTAAATCACCATTAATTGGTCAGTGCCTGGCCAGTGCAGGGGAAATGTCACCATATGTGCATTTGTGCACCATATGTACCAGTCACCTCATGCTGGGGCTCCAGGTGTAATTGGAAATGCCGTGACCAGAATTGAAACCTGGCCAACCTGTAGTTGTACTGTGAAGTAGTGCCTTAACTCACTACACCTTGCGGAGCATTCCTACAATCACATGTCAAGGTAATTCTCAAATAATGTATGAGTATTTCCCTCTTGAAAAATGATTGTTGTTGCCAGTAAACCTTTCAATACAGAAATTAATGTATCCATATTCATAGATAAGGCTGGATTAAATTTAGCTAAACAATTTAGATAGGAACATTATATTCCAATGCATAATCACTGAGGTACCTGCCTAGTGCAGCATAAATGTACCTAAGGCCCAACTACATCTATGCCAGAAAATGATTGAAGAGTACAGTAACACAGAGCCTTATTTTTCTACCTTTTTATCAAAAAAATATTGATTGTGCTTGCATTTTTACAGTATTTGTGCTTTGCGCTGTTTGAAATGCTTTTGAGCCATGTTGAAATATAACATTTTGCATCAATGTTCCTTTACTTTTTTAACTACAAAAAATGTAATATGTCATAATCGTAGTCTTTACAACAAAACCAGTTCTGACATTAGTGGTTTGAATATGTCACATTAGTCCATTAAGTTACATTAATTTGATGTGTGTGTCTCATTCGTGTCTGTGGGGTTTGGGGACATTCATACACTATTTTGTGATTAATGCTTCAGATTGTGTTTTTGTATGAAATTCCACAAACTCAAAAATAACATGGAGTCTTATGGGATTCCACTTTATTGGTGGAGGGCGCATCGTTCACGCTCTCAGCTTTGGGACACCTATGCAAAAGGCGGCAGCGTGTGAATGGCCAAATGTTAGAGCAGAGGGGTGCAGGATTTAGCAAAGGTAGCTTTCCAAGGTCCAATCCCAATGTCCACACTCACAGACTCACAGACTTTGAAGTGTGTTCTCGCTAAGTCTGTGAGGGCTTAAGGCTGTCCCACCATCAAATCGTCAAGTGCGCAAGGGCTCTCTAGCAGACATTTAAAGCCCTTTATGCACCTTTCTCCTAAGTCTGCATTTCTGCAGACTTTGCCTGAGGGAATTGTCCACAGTTCATAGCGTTGTGGGGATACCAGTGAAAGCCTGAAAGGGAGAAAGAAATCCTGGCAAACCAGTTTTATAAAAGCAGAAAGAAAGTATGATGCTGTTTTGACCAAAGATTATACATTGATTACTGACAAATATAGATAATTGACAATGACCTCCCACCCACTTTGTAGGGCAAGAACCTGTAAGACGTCTGATTTAAAGCTACAATGTGTAAGAATTGCTCCCATCTAGCGGTGAAATTGTATATGACAACCAACTGAATACCCATTTTAGCCCCTATGCTATTTTGCCAGCAACGCAGACTCACATATTTTTTAAAGAAAAAAGGGGATTTGCTAAGAATCAACAAAAAAAATACACAATGTAGCTTTAAGTGCCTAGGCCACAAAGAAATTGAAAAATCAAATAGTTCCAAACCCAAAACAGTGTGCAACATGTTTCAACATTGTCAAGGTAACATGACAATGTCGCAAAGTGTCATCCCATTCCTAATTCTTCCATTTTTAACCCCTGCAGCCTCCTGCACTCAATCCCTTAACAGATGATGTCACTTAAGTGTGTGAGGGTTCAGGGCTTAGAATTTACGTCGAGGGACAGTGGGACAAGGACCAACTTTTACCTTTCTGATTACCCAATTTGACTCGACTCCAACCATGTCATTAGGAAGTCTCAGCTATAGACCTCAACAGTCCCGCCCCTCCTCCAGTTCCAGATGTAAATTTCCCATTCATTTCTCCCATAGACGTCTGGTAAAATTTGTATATCAAGGGTTTTAGACCATGCCTTAGGCTAACCAGCTACAATGTGACACATAGGCATGCAACATATAATTTCGTGTGAAAAAACAGAAAGTCCCAAAAAATAGGTACACAGTCTTGTACCTTTGATTTCTTTGGATTTTCTGGTAGTTTTTTAACACGAAATGATATGTTGTTTGCTTACGAGTCACGTCGTACCTAGTTAGTCTATAAGGCATGGTCTAAAACTCTTTATATGCAAATTTTTCCAGACGACAATGGGAGAAATGAATGGGAAATTTACATCTGGAACCAGAGGAGAGGACGGGACCAGTATACAGGATGGACCGAGCCACACCATTCATTTCTACGGAGATCATTTGAAACCAATTAGAAGCACTTTTTCGGTGGTAGCCGAGCGTACTGTGCAGCCTCAAAAGCTGAGCGTGATGACGTAGATGTGACGTAAGCAACGTCTCTGAAAGTTGTAATAATTATTTTAGCCATGCCAAGAGAAATCTGAATAATTCAGAATCTTGCCTCTTGCAGAGAGAGCGTGAGTAGGAGTTGTCCATGAGCGTAGAAGCAGGAGCAACTTTTTGACACAACAGTTAGCATATTTTCACAAAAACAGCTGTTACGGGGCCATAACGTGAGATTGAAGGTAATGGTGCTATATCAAGATTGTCCTGTTTCTTTAGAAATAAACAATGGACAAAAAGTCTTTAAACGCTTCAGATGTAAATGTATTTGCTGTCAAAGAGACCCCTAAAACGGAATGGAATGCTAACGTATGGTGGTAGCCAGTTAGCATCAGAATCCACCCAGGGCTGCTTCAACTTCCGGGTCTAAGCCTTCCCCCTTGGGCGGGACTGTATTTGGCTGAATTTGAGAGTCCCACCTACTTGACGGCAGTTTGGCAAGTAGAATCCTCTAACCTTCTCTATGTTTAACACTTCAAATCTAGCTAACTATAAGGGTTGGTCATTTATTCCGATTCCTCATTGCTGTTTAAGGTCAAAGGGAATTGGTACTTGACAGACGACAAGTTTTTTTTTTACCCAGACACAAAATAGTTGTCATGAAATATATGAAGACGAAATGCCACTGTCAGTGAGCTAGCTAGCTAGCTTGGTGAACACTTTAACTGAAAATATCAAAGCATGGGCGTAATTTCTGTCCCTGTTTAAACGAGCATCTCTAGTAGCTATTGGCATGCCAATTTATATTTGCAAAAAGCATTGATATACTGTATATGCTGGATATCTATCCTGTTAACTTACTTGTTTCCATTGCAAACTGTAGCATGACCTGACATTTGTGATTGAATGTGAACAAGCTTGCTGCTACCGATCCTTTTTGGAACTTTCCCGATTTCCTCTCAGGGAATAGGTTATATCCATAGTCCTCCTCTTGCTGTTTAGTTTGATCCATCGCATGGATATAGTCTCTAAATTAGCCACGTTGCTTCTAAAAAAAAAAGCACAGGCTAGCCAACTACACCGAGAAAATAATGCTAGCACGAGAGGTCATCTCAACGTTAGGATTCTGTTAACGACGACGTCACTGTCGTATGGTGATGAGCAAACCTTCCAAATAAAAGCCTTGATAAAAGCCATAGACCGACAATACATCCATGATAAAAGCCCGATGCATAGCAATATCTTCTTCTTTGGAATGGACTGGCAAATCGCAACCAACTTAAAGGTGCATACATCGCCACCTGAACCGGAGTGTGAGGTCAGTTAGCCACCACATACGCTTGTTCATTGCCCTCCCTGCGTAGAAATATGTACAATTAGTTCAATATAGGGAATTTTAACCAAAAGGAAATTTGTTTTGTGCTTTTTAATGAAATTAAATAGTAATTAATAAAAAATGAATAACTTATAATTTTAGAAATAATAATAAAATAATATAATAAAATGTAAAGCTACAATCTACTGACTGTTACCAATATTTTCTATATTGGTTGATACTGGGAAAACTAGACTATATGAAGTCGGACGTGGCTTTGGAAAAATACGTTCCTCCATTCATTGAAAATTCCATCAGAGCAATAGATGGTATAATTACGATCAGAGCCCGTCTCTGATACCATCTATGCTCTGATACCATCTCCCGAATTACATGATGTTGACACGCAAAGGCTGCTGGGATGTGCTGTCATGGCGCTGAACACAAACACAAAACGATAGAATGGTCATATTTGTCGCTGCTATATTACGCTAGCAAATCAGCTTTTATTTACGTGTTCACGACTTAACAATCAATTTGGGATAAACTATACAGGTACTCAAAATTAAATGTAGCTTTCAAACTGTTGTTCGCAGGTCCCAGCCCATAAATGTCCCAGGTATTTAAAAGCATGTCAATACTGAACATATTGCTATGCTAACAAGCTAGTTTTACAACTGTAGCTGTGACTAGTAATTGTATTCAACAATAGTACTGTATATCGTTAAACAACACAGCGAGCTAAATATTACGTTTTGAATTCAAACTATAAAAACAACTTTAACAACATAGTTATATTATACATTTTTTCACTACAGTAACGATTAGCTAAACGACAACACAGCCAATGATGTAATGTCCAAACAACCTCTCGTTAAATAGGAGCAACTACTAGCTTGATCGATATTAGCTGGATAGTCGTCTAAATTATCCTTGTCAAAATTAAGTAGCCTAGTATGTTATTAATGTATTTAACAGGTAGGCATGTCTGGAAACAAAGCCATTGAACTCCAACTGCAAATGCGACAAAATTCAGAAGACCTGCAAAACTTCATGAGAGATCTTGACAACTGGGAAACGGACATAAAGAAGAAGGACGAGGAACTAAGAACTGGGATCGCTGATAAGTCTCCGGTATGTTAGAATTTAAGGAAATTTAAAAAAGAAATTGCTACGTATTTTAGATTGTGTTATACATATACTGTATCTTTGAAATATCCTGATCAACACATCTCCTTCTGTCTTTGTTTTAGAAAACACTTCCACCAGTGCGAAACAAGGACTACAAAAAGAAGAGAGAGAAAAACAAAGCATCAGACAAAAATGGAAAGACTGCTCCAAAGCAAGCACCCAGGATAAAGTCTTATGATTATCAATCATGGGACAAATTTGATGTGGTAATACATTAGGTGGCTCTCTTCTAGTTATTGTTCTATTTAAATTCTGAGTTCTAAGACCTCTATACACTCGACACTTAGCTTTGCATATTTTTATGTGACTAATATTTACATCACTCTTGTCTTAAACTCACTGTCCCTGATTTGTACTTTGTGTAATGACAAAGTTGAATCTCATTTAATCTGATAGGACAAGGTTTTGGAAACCATGGATAAAGAGGAAAGCGCTGCTGAGTCAAATGACTCTGAATCAGAGGGAGCTGGAGTCCAAGCTACTGACCAAGAAAAAGCTCTTGCTGAGAAGGAGAACGTAGGGCATCAATCAATAACACATTAAAACTCTGTGCTTTATACTGGGAACAAGGAGATGTTTGTGGGACAGCTGCATCTCAAATCCCCCCTCTGTACACTATACCATTACTGTGTTCTTATTTCCTGCTGCTGCCAATATTCAGAAAGAATGTAGTCACCTGTAGTCAGTAGATGTTACTTTTTTAATGGACTGCAAAATGTTATATTTTCTTTCTGGCTGAATTTATTTACAAATGTTTTTCAGGGTAATCGCTGGTTTAAAGAAGGGAAGTATGATGATGCAATTGAATGTTACACCAGGGGAATGGATGCAGACCCTTACAACCCCATTCTGCCTACAAACCGTGCTGCCTGCTTTTTCAAACTTAAAAAGTAAGCAACATAACGTTGGTCATTTAGCAGACACTCTTATCCAGAGCGACTTACAGCAAGTACAGGGGCATCCACGAAATGTCCTAAAATTGTGATAATTCTAACTTTCAAAGTATGTCATTTTAAATTACTACACTTGTAAAAATAATTTTGCTGTGTGTCTATCAGGTTTTCTGTTGCTGTGTCTGACTGCAACTTGTCCATCGCTCTGGATCATAACTACTTTAAAGCGTTTGCGAGAAGAGGAGCATGTCGATTTGCCCTGAAACAATATGAATCTTCCCTAGAAGGTGACGAGTAACATTAACAACTTAACAAAACCTGTTTTCCAATGAGGAGCTGGAAATTAGAGGTGGTGTTCAATAGTTGAATATAGCTTGCTGTAAACTTTTTCCATTTTCACCCTCTATATAAATAGATTATGAAATGGTTCTCAAGCTGGATCCTGGGAATGTGGAAGCACAGAATGAAGTGAAAAAATGTAAAGAGGTGAGGTTGTTGTTGTATGGCGTTGGTGCTGTTAACTTCTTTAGCCTCTCCCTGATTTCCTCTAAACGCTTCTCTCTATCTACAGCTCATTGCTAAACAGCAGGTGAAGGCAGAAATCCCAGACCCTGTAGTCCTGGATGTGAAACAACAGCATCTCACTGACGAACAGAGAAAGCAAGAGGCAGTTGTAGAGAAAGACCGGGTACAGCCACCTACTAGATGTTTAGTCCAACCTCAGTGGTTACCAGTTACCCAGTGATTTTGAGATCATTTGCAGCTCTTTCGAAAGAAACCAGTGTACCGCAGCATGCAATTTGCCCATTCATTTTAAATGTATTGTTTAGGAATGTTTTGACACCATACTAAAATATGACTCTTTCAGGGCAACGCGTATTTCAAAGAAGGGATGTATGAGGCAGCAGTGGAGTGCTACACAAAAGGCATGAAAGCAGACGCAACTAATGTGCTACTGCCTGCCAACCGGGCCATGGCTTTGTTGAAGCTGCAGAGGTACGCAGCAGGGAAGGCATGATAAGCAATCATCGAAAGCTGTAAATTCTGTAAAAGCTGGGCCTGGATTAAGTCTGATTCTTTCTTCAGATATAAACAGGCTGAGGAGGACTGCAGTAAAGCCATAGCCCTGGACAGCACATACTCCAAGGCTTTTGCCCGCAGAGGGTCAGCCAGGTCTGCTCTCGGTCTGTTAGAAGAAGCTAAACAAGGTACTGCATACTGAGAGTAGACAGGATAATGGTATTACTAGGCCATTATGAACCAGGAACTCAAATGCTATGTATGTTTTCAGTTTAACAATGTTGTACATTTGGAAGTATATTAGTGTGAGTTGTATTTGTGAAATTATGATTGTTTTTTCATGAAAGATTTTGAAGAGGTCCTGAAGTTGGAACCAGGGAACAAGCAAGCAGTAGCTGAGCTGAAGAAGATTGCCGTGGTACGTTTTGTGTGGTTCCGCGTTTACAAAGTGCGAACAACCCTACACGTTCTCGTTGACACGATCTCTGTTCTCCTGTGTAGGACCTTTCCACCAGGGGTCTGCTGACACCAGAAGAGCATGCACTTCGCCGGACAGTAGAGCCAATTAATAAACCGCGTCACCTGCAGTCAACCGTAAATTACTACCAACAACTGTGAATTATGTACTTTCTGTGCTTGACTAGAGAGATTCAGACCCAACAATTTATGAAAGTTAAATGTTCCTATTGGACGTCTTTGTATTTTAGAAGCCATTGAGGAGAGTGGAAATTGAGGAGGTTGGTGGAAAAGTCTTGGTCCAGGAGGAACCTTCTGCTGTATGGTCTTCTACTAATATTAGAGGCCAGAATACCTCTATCACTGATATCAAAAGAGACGTTCAGGGTGAGGCATCGCCACTCTCCACATCTCCCAGTGCTAAGATTTTGAAAATCGAAGAGATTTCAAACATTCCCTTACAGTACCCTGTCACGTAAGTGTGTTTTGTTGTTCCATCGCCAAACGGTTTTCGTGATTTTGTAGATCCGTGTCTGTAGTTTAAAACACAAGTTAGGCTCTTGTCAATTGCATCACTGTAAGAATGTTTAATTATACCAGAGGTCATGAAGGAGATGCTGTGAGAGCACAGGCGAGGAATGATGAACAGGCACCTGTCGGGAAAGCTGCGGAACCGCCTGCTACCTCCTCAGTAACAGAATCTGAGGTCATACCTCCTGCCCCCACTAACAGCTTTCAACTTGAGGCACACTTCAGGAACATTAAAAATCACCCTGAAGTCATGTACAAGTATTTGAAGGTGGGTGGGAATTAACATGTTACATTTTACATAATATAATAATGTTAATTGCCATGAAATCCGTTTTTCAAAAGAGACAAGGGTCCTCAATTATATCAAGTGTGCATTCATAAACATGCTTTTGATTATGTGTGGGATTCATCAAGAGTACTCCTCAATGTACACAAAGCAATAACCATGTGTAAAAACTATGGCAAATGGTAAAGGTAGCTTGTTGGTAATTACCAAATACAATGAAAAGGTGTATTTAGTGACTGTCATGTCGGAAACATGAACGGCACAATGATGTTGAGCTGTTTAGGGGTCTGGAGTGTTCCTTTTATTATATTTGGTTAAATGTGTAATTTATTTTTTTATATATACTTAATGATGCACTGTGTAGAATTTTGTGGAGTGAAAAAATAACTACTTTCTCTTTCAGTAAGCAGCTTCCAAAATCTATAAAACATTTATTTTGTTATATTAAAAAAAAAAATTTAAAGGCAGCATAGATTCTAAATTCTTTTTGAATTATAAATTCTTTTTGACACCATATAGTGCATATTTTGCCGTTTGAAGAGGAATTTCAATGAGGACATGAGGAGTTGTGCTTCCACAGTGTTTGTAAATGGGCATGCGCTGGTTGGTATTTAATATATTTTATGCAGTTATTTGGACATTATCTCACCCAGAACAAGCGAGCTGACAGATGTCCTTAAAATACTCTGTTGCTCAAAATCTTGGAGTTGTGGAGTTTTTATTTTATTTTGTATTGCTTCCTAAATATTATCTTAGGAAAAGACGGCACCAATATCTATATAAACGTGCCATTCCAAGAGTGGAATGTGAACAGAATAGCTTTAAATAAAATTTGTAGGCAGTATGCGTTGAGACTTCTGAAATTTAAGGCAGAAGGTGAAACACAACATGGTGTTATATTTGTTGTTGGATTTGCTGTTGAGTATTGGATGTGTACTGGTAATTGTTGAATATACTTCCTTGAAGAAACTGGGATTGTTAGATAAGCCTGGTTTCATGTCATGTAAGGCATTGTATGGTTCCCATAGGCTTAAGGGATCATTTTGATAATATATGGGTAATTGGGGGCATGTCGATATGCAAATCGGCAAAGTTGTCGCGGAGGACTGACACTAAGAACAACTGGTATTTATCAATGCTGATTACCTACTGGTGTGCATAAAACAGCCGTAGTATCATTTTAAAAGTCACAATTTTTCTGTGATTATTAACATTCTCACTTCTATTATGTAAGTATAGATTTTGCATTATTTTTACGCACGCTTGATAAATGATGCCCCTGGTTTCTTGTTTAGTAATACATTTATACATTTGAAGGTTATGCAACATGATCTGACAATTCTGCTGAGGAAAGCGTCTAGATGTCACCAAGAACGGATGTTTATTTTTATGTCTGTAATTTTTTTTAAATTATTTCTGTTTTAGCAAATTGAGCCACAAGCATACGCAAAGATCTTCCAGAGCTCTCTTGAACCAGACATACTCAATCAGATCCTAAAGACGTTACAAACCTTCTACATTAAGTAAGTATTGTGACTCAGAACAGGAACCTACATGAGTCAATGGAGTACCATGAGGCAAAGCAGTCATATTCAACAACATATTATTTGTATTTTTTAAAAAATCCCAATTTTCTTCCCTTCCCAATTCTTACTAACCCTGCCTTGTCGGCAGCTCCGCAACTCCTTGCACTGATCTATGGTTTCATCCAACCACATGTCGCCCAGCTGCCGATTCTCTTCACACTGTTCATCCAACACAGAAGCCTTTATTCAGATAATGCACGGGATGATTACGTTTACCAACTATACTTCCATGATTGAATTTACAGGCGCCCGATCCGGACATGAGTTGCTGGAGACCGACGTGGCAGGATAGATAATCTGACATATCTAACCCAAATCCCGGGCAGCACTATGCCAATTTACGCTGCCTCGTGCAGGAGGTCCGGGGAAAGTCTGAGAACCCATAGTCAGGCTTGAACCCATAACTGTCATAACACGTAAACTGTCCTGCAATGCAGCAACTTAGCACACTAAGCCACGCGGACAATTGCATTGTCAGCTTACTGTGAGGCAGTGAATTTACTGTGGCCCCATTCGTTGGCCTGAGGATGTTATTATGACCATTAGTCAGTATTAGACAAGTCAGTATTAGACAAGTCAGTATTAGACAAGTCAGTATTAGACAAGTCAGTATTAGACAAGTCAGTATTAGACAAGTCAGTATTAGACAAGTCAGTATTACACAAGTCAGTATTACACAAGTCAGTATTGGTCGTATAAATCCAATGTCAAATTGAGCACTGTGTTAATGTAAACTTTACTACAGGAATGAAGAGCCATCAGTCATACTGGATATCCTCAGAAGTCTGGCCAGTGTAAGGCGATTTGACATGGCTGTCATGTTCATGTCCACCTCTGAGAAGAAAGGTACTGATTTGTAGTTAACCTGCACATTTCTAAATTCACATATTTTTCTTCAGTAGAGGCATTATACAACATTAACTGACATGTTTTTGTTCATTTTTCTAGTCCTACATGAATTGTTTGACTTTCTTGAACAAGCTGGACTTAAGGACACTTCAGTTGAAGCTCTGCAGAAGATGTATGGAGTCTGATATGAATTGACAATCTGCAAAGGTTTTTTTGCAGCCAGATTTAAGTAGTATTTTTAATGCTTAGTTACATGTTGCTAATTCAATTCTAGCTGTACGTAAATGCATCAGTTAATTTTGGCTGCCATATTGGAAGGTCTGTAACATGATGTTATAATATACAAATCATTTTTATGTCTCAAAACATGTGCTAGTTTCATCTTACAAGAAAATGTGTCTTACTCTGCATGACCTGGCCAAACCAGAGGGTTTGATAACAGGTATTTCAAATATGCATCAGATAAAAGCTTCTTTTTCCATCGTGTTCAATAAATATATCATTAAGACTTAATAATTGTTATTATTAATGATCATTCAAAATGCAGATAGCAACATATACCTTAAAACACAATAATTTTCTGTGATGTACTAAAAATGTTGGTAAGAAAGTAAAAACAATATATGGGAAACAAAAAACAGACAGTCATTTTCAAAATTCCAGAAAGAGACAACATTAGATTGTATTGTCCAATCGAAATTTAATGGAATTCAACAGTGAGGCTATTTATACAAGTACAAATGGTTGTGGTAAAACATCTAAATCTAATGTTGTATACTGTAATTGCCAATTATGATCAATAACCCTAAACAACAAACATTAATATATTTTACTTTTTTTCATGTTTACAATGGGAGGATACGTAATGCATGTAGGCTAATCAAGACCAATAATGCTTTTCTCAGTTGAATAGGGTATCTGTGAAAATATCACATTCCATTGTACCATTGTACACCCCTCACATTTTTGGTGACATATTTGATCATTACTTTCCATGTGACACTTTTATTGGTCAAATCATGAGAGGTGCATTGTAAGTCAGTGAACTCTGTAGGGAATGCCTGGGTGTTGAGTTATTTTGAGGGGACAGCAAATTGACACTGTTATACAAGCTGTACACTCGCTACTTTACATTGTAACAAAGTGTCATTTCTTCAGTGTTGCCATGAATTGTGGGTATATCGCATTGCTTACAGTTAACACTGAATTGTGGCATATCAACCCTGTAAGTGAGGGAAGTTGATCAGTCGTCCACTCAAGCTAAGTGAAGAGCCAAGAGAGCAGCTTTTATACATCAGACCAGCACATAAGATGTCGAACAAAACTGCATCAGATTTTAACATGGATTCCCCGGAGCGAAAGTAGCGATGGTGTTAGTGTTTAGAGGTGGTCTCCTTGCCTCTAGACCAGGGGTATTCAACTCTGGACCTCGAAGCCAGTTATACTCCACATTTTCATTACAGCCCTCTGATTTGAGGCTTTTTTAGACCTGGGACACCAGGTGAGTCCAATTAATGTTGAGTTAGAACAGAAAACCAGCAGGCTCCGGACCCCGTAGAGTTAGAGTTGAAGACCCCTGCTCTAAACCAAAGCCCATGTGTATCTGTAGGAGGGAGATCACGTGGTTATACACTTAAAGCTGACATTGCCCTAATTCTAGAACAGCTGGTATTGTAGAGTATAATTTAATATGTTGTTAAATGGATGTAAACGTTTACGTATATTAGCACCTTTTGCTGAAAGGATGTTTTTCATTCTGAATCTTTACCTAATTTACATTGTTTTGCATGTGTATGCACCCTTCATCTTTAATTCCAGTTAGAATGCAGCATTTTAAAAGCAAGCGTGACGCTATTGGCAGAAAACCAGTATCTCTAAAAAACAAACTTTTCAGGAACTGACAAAATGGACTGCATTTATATAGCGCTTTTTCTAACCAATGGCCACTCAAAAGTGCTTTACAGTGCCTCACATTCACCTATTCATTAATTCAAACACTGACGGCGGTGCTTGTCGGTAGCCTCAACACGTGGTCAGGACACCTCAACACTTGGTCAGGAGGAACCTGGGATTGAACCACCAACCTTCCGGTTGCTAGACAACCTACTTGACACACTGAGCCACTGCCGCACCCATCATCCAGGAACTGCCTACACACTAGTGACATGCGGCCAGAAGTTGTCTTGCACCAGGAGGAACCCAGGGCTCACAGCACCAGCATAAGGTCTGACAATGAGTCTTAGGATTTTATCCCGGTTCATAACACCAGTCAGAGTACCGTTGGTTATCAAGTGGAGGTCTGTGCGACCCCCCAAGGAAATGCCTCCCCAGCCCATCACTGACCTACTGCCAAACCGGTCATGCTGGATGATGTTGCAGGCAGTATAGCTTTCATTACGGCATCTTCAGACTCGCTTCTGTCAAGTGCTCAGCGTGAACCTGCTCACATCTGTAAAGAGAACGGGCCACCAATGGTGGACCTGCCAATTCTGGTGTTCTCTGGCGAATACCAATCGAGCTGCACAGTGCTGGGCTGTGAGCACAGGTCTGACTAGAGGACGTTGGGCCCTGATGCCACCCTCATGGAGTCTGTTTCTCACAGTTTGGGGTCTGGCAATACTCCTCCTGTTCCTCCTTGTGCAACGGAGCAGCAGATACCAGTCCTGCTGCTGGGTTGATGCCCTTCTATGGCCCTGTCCAGGTCTCCTCATTAAACAGCCCCTCTCCTGGTATCTCCTCCATGATCTTGAGACTACTGCGAGACACAGCAAACCTTGTTGCAATGGCACATATAGATGTGCCATCCTTGAAAAACTGGACTACCTGTGCAATCTGAATGGGCTGCAGGTACCGCCTCATGCTACCAGTAGTGAGAAGGACACTAGCAACATGCAAAAACTGAAGAAGAGTCAGTCATGAAGGATGGGGAAAGAGAAATAATCTGTGGCCACTACCTGCAAAACATTCCCTTTTTGGGCATTGTCTTGCTGTTGCTTCTCCAGTGCACCTGTTTCAACTTTCATTTGCACCAAAACAGGTGACACAGATTTTTTTATTAGCTTATGCTTCTTAACTGAACGGATTCATATCCCTGAAGTTTAATTTACTTAGTGTTATACTATAATGATTGTGTGTTTGTTTTTTCCTCCCTTTTTTAGCACTGTATATGGTGTGGCATGCCAGCCCGGTTGGCAGCGTCTCATGCCAGCACTCCAAACAACTCTGGAAGAAGATAGAAACCCCGCTAGCTCTATCCTCCGCACCTGCTCCTTGTTGAGGCTCATCAAGAGCCCTATAAGAAAAGGGGTGAATGCCTGTCGCTAAGGGTTTGTGTCTGTTATTATTAGTTTATGCCAAGTGTTGGCTAGTTCTGTGTTTAGTTTTGTAATAAATGCCCTCAGGCTGTAAACCCCTTCTGCCTCTGTGTCCTTGCTTGCCCCACTACAATATGAAATATTGGGCCACCCGCATGACACTATGGTCTAAGTCATTGCCATGGTGTCTAGGTTTCGTATCCTCATCTACTATGCCCTTGAAGTTCTGTTAGGGGAGGCCCAAATTGATACAGCCCAAAAACAACATTGTTTCATAGGGATATGATTATTTACTAATGCATTTGGCAATGTTATATTAATTGCCACAAATCATAAGCTATTAACAAAAGCAGTCATTTTAGAAGTTAGTAAATGCTGGTCCTCCAAATGTATTTAATTTTATCCATACATCTTTTGAAAACCCATCACTGGTTTATAAAATGTATATATAGATATTTTTTTCACTTCCTCTTCCACCCCACTTTAATGTTCTGAAGAGAAAATGTAAGACTACAACATTCATGCATTTATCTTCACAAATTACAGACGCTACACTCCAAGGTGCAAAATATTGTTTTACCTAAAATAACAGGCTGGGCAGTTGACAATATGATAATAACAAAGAAAGGAATATAAAGATAATTGTTTTGAAAAACTTGAAAATAAATTACATTAGGAATGAAAAGAATTTGGTCTTCCATGCTTGAAGCTTTCAACTCCATCTCAAATCTGGAAAAATTTGACACATTGCAAGTGTAAATTTTTTTTTCTATTGAATATTTTAATGTGCTTTACAGTATGTTGAATTTTGTGCCAGTGAGAACCGCACTACTTTCTCTTTCAGGTACCAGCTTACAAAAGCTATAAAAACTGTATTTCATGACAGTTGAAACAGTTGAAAAAAAATATTTAAAAGAGCAAATGTGTTGGAACAATCATTCCCTACAATATGCAGTGATTTTATGCCATTTAAACAGAAATTGCAAGAGGAAATGACAGAGTTGTGCTTCCACATTGTTTATAACACATTAAACATTACAACATAGTTTAGGGAATCATTGTCTCATCTAAATCCCTTTTTCATGTTTATTTATATATCAAGGAAAAGTGTTTTTACTACTTTTGTTTGCTGGTCACTTACCTGATGAAGGTCTGAGACTAAAGCGTTGTTTTTAACTAATAAATTATTGCTTGGGTAAATAGGCAGTGTGTGAGACGTTTTTTTTACTTCATGATCCGTCACAATTGATCTTATCCTACGCACTTGCCCACGCAGTAAGAGGTGTGCAAAAAGTTTCTTCTATGTTTGCTGGTCACTGAAAGAGAATGTAGTGCTGATCTTATTGATATGATATTGTCCAAATGGCACCTTTAACAATATTAGATTATACATGTGATGATACTTGCACACACACATACATGTAGAACCTTGATGATGTTATAAAATGAGTCGAAGCCTTCACTTCATTTGTTTAACAGCAAGGTAATGCTAGTTACAACCACTAGGACAGATGTATGGTCATAATGATGACACGTGTTCAAGTAGCATATGAAGTGCTCACCTCTTCGTCCAACACGGCCCTCTCTTGGATCAATCTGACATTAAAGTGAGGAGTGTTAAGGAAAGGGGAAACAGGAACAAGGCCATAGGGTGTTTAGCCTGTGCAGCAATGGATCCCTCATAAACTGTAACGCACAAAAACCTTTAAATATTAAAAAAGACAACATTATTGACTGATCATAAAGAATCATGTTTGGTTGCGGTGACATGTTTGGTTTCCGTACAGTCTTGGTAACCAAGTTAAAATGAGCTCAGACCATATTTTTAACACAGGATATAAACTTCTCTGACATTAAATGTTCCTTGGCCATCACCACAATCTCACTTCTATTGACAGTTTGACAGTCAGTGATAAGGAAATTATTTATATTGTGTATTATTTATAAACCGCTTTAAAAACTGAATGCTGATTGATTTAGCTGTGGATTATGTAATAAGGCAAAAGGGGTTGTGGTATTTGAGGAATAAGGCATGAGGAAATGTGATATATGGCCAATATACCACGGCAAAGATCAGTTCTTAGGCACGACGCATCACAGAATGCCTGGACACAGAACTTAGTCATGGTACAGTGATGATATCGCAAACCCCCAAAATGACTTATTGGTATTAGAAACTGGTTTCCAATGCAATTAGAGGAGTAAAAATGTATGTGTCATACCCATGGTATATGGTCTGTAAACCACCGCTATCAGCCAATTAGCATTCAGGATTTAAATCATCTGGTTGATAATGGCAGATATACCATGGCTAAGTGCTGATTTTAGACACAATGCATCATGGACATGATGATGGTATAATGGCAATTCCTCACTAACCCTGTAAGTATCAAACACTGTAAGTATAATAACCTGCATGAACTGACCAACCATGCATGGTATTTGCCAGGGGCGGTATGTTCATTAGGGCTACGCACTGCCAAATGGGAAAAGGAGGGACCTTTTTTCTAACAATTCTATCACTGCAACAGTCATTATAAGTGTTCTAATCTAGACATTTGATCTGCCACTAAATGTCCAATCAGGCTAAAGTCATGCTTCAAATGGTCCCGCCCCTTTTTGTGGTGATTTCAATCAGGTTGAAAATCGCCCCAGAAGTCTCAGACTCTCATTTGAAAAATATATATTTTTTCAAATATCAGAGCTTTCAATACAATCTCTATGGGTTTTGGGAGGGCTTGCACTTATGTGCTTTCGTCATACATAACTAAGAAAACAGTCGGTAGCATCTTCAATCAATTCACACACTACTGTCAAGATGGCTAGCGATGAGTGCAACTCGATTGTCTCTTTGAAAGAAGTTCCTTTTAGTCGGCGAGTGAACAAATCACGATAAACTGGCAATGAAACATTTAGGACCTCCCACACCAAATTTAAACATTCAACAGGTTTCTACTAAAGGGGGGGAAGTCCTACACCTGAGGATTTTCCAAAAATTGGTACGAACAAAAACATGGCTAGCAGGCTGCGACATAGTCAATGCATCAGTCTGCTACCCCATGCCTACTCATTCACCCTGAAGGCGGCACGACAGACAGCACTGCTTGGACAGCAACTAGTGTAACAGACATGCACCATCTCTCAGAAAAGATAAAGAAACATGAGCTGTGAAAGACATACATGGATAGCGGTTTAAGAGTGTCTGCTTTGGGGAGAGTGAACATAAGACACTCAACTGGATGAGGGATAGAGGCTAGCTGTCCGTTGCAACAACGATGAGGTGAGCAAGAACCGCCACATCCTCAACCGGCTAATCCAGTGTGTGAAGTTTTGTGGTGTGTTTGAGTTAGCTTAGCGAAACTGAGGGCTCCACCAACCCTGGTATTTTTCTTGGACTGGTCAACATTGTTGCACAGTTAGATGAGGTATTTGATGAGCATCTTAAAAAAATATATATATTTTTTACAGTCTCTGGTTTATCACAGAAAAATAGTAGTTCAATTGAAATAATACATTCATCATGTTAATGTTTTCACACAGTTGCAAATGTAATTGAGGCAAATAACACCCCAATTCAAGAAGAACTCGCATACAACTGTAATTATGTGTTAAAATATACTGAAAAAAACACCCACCAAAAACCGGCAGTGTAATTTGTGTTGAAGACTGCTTTGCCATCCCATAATCTGTTGCAGTGCAGGAAATGGTTACAGACTCCTTCCATTGGTATACGGTGACGAACAGATTATTTCCTTGTACAAAATACCCATCATACTCCATGCTGAAGCTGCATGTGTCATTGCACTGAGCTAGGCAGACAAAATTGCATGGCACTCCCACTATCACAAAGTCAGGTCCCAAAATGGTTAAGTCCAAGATATCTGAAAGTACAGAGAACAGTCAGGCAATTTAGTCATACCAGTTTTTAGGCTGTTCCCAGAGTGCTGTATCAAGGCACCTCAGTGGGAAGTCTGTGGGAAGGAAAAAGTGTGGCAAAAAACGCTGAGGTGACTGGACCCTGAGGAAGATTTTGGAGAAGGACCGATTCCAGACCTTGGATGACCTGCGGAAGCAGTGGACTGAGTCTGGAGTACAAACATCCAGAGCCAACGTGCACAGGCGTGTGCAGGAAATGGGCTACAGGTGCCGCATTCCCCAGGTCAAGCCACTTTTGAACCAGAAACAGCGGCAGAAGCGCCTGACCTGGGCTAGAGAGAAGCAGCACTGGACTGTTGCTAAGTGGTCCAAAGTACTTTTTTGGGATGAAAGCAAATTTTGCATGTCATTCGGAAATCAAGGTTCCAGAGGTAGACTGGGGAGAAGGAAATGCCAAAATGCCTGAAGTCCAGTGCTGCTTCTCTGTAGCCCAGGTCAGGCGCTTCTGCCGCTGTTTCTGAGACCCTTTTCATGATATGCTAATTCTTTGAGATAGGAATTTTGGGTTTTCATGAGCTGTATGCCAAAATCATCAGTAGTAAAACAATAAATGACCTGAAATATTTCAGTTGGTGTGCAATGAATCTAAAATATATGAAAGGAAAGTTTAATTTTTATCATTACATTATGGAAAATAATGAACTTTATCACAATATGCTAATTATTTTTGAAGGACCTGTATACTTCATAGGACCCAAAATATGTTGTCTATTAAAAATGCAGTTTCTGATTTTTTGGTGACATGGTCAAGCCAAAAGGTTTCCTGGAAAATTGCTTACTATGTTTTTTATCTGCCCCATGTCATTGGCATTCAGTGGAAACATTGAGTGTTTACAGCCTTGTACTGTGTATTACAGTGCCTATATAAATCCTGATTAAAGTTTTTATTGTTTTTTTCAAATTTCTTATAACACACTGAATATAACGTACATTTAACTGGGATGGTTCTGGTTGCTGTAGAATATAGCTCAGACACACTGTTTAGGGCCTTGCATTCCAGGGTCACACTAACTGTAAACTCATTGGGATTTATGGTAATCTCCTTCCCCTCAAACCACTGGTCATTTGAAGTCCAGGAGTAGTTGCAGGAAGGACGACAGTTGGCATGACACTGGAAGACCTGTTGGATCCCTGGGATTAGCAGGTCAGGGCCTGTGATTGATACATTGGTTGGCCCAGCTAAAAAGAGAACAAACGTATACAGTGTATTATATACAAATATCTATACAGATCTGAAAAAAATGTTGTTCACTGCAAATGTTTTAAAATCAACTACATTGAAATCCTCTGTAATGTGATGAAGAGGAAGATGGACGGTCACAAACTATTAGACAAAGCTGAGCTGCTTGAATGTTTGAGCCACAGGTGGCATGAAGTCACTCAAAATCAATGTGAAAGACTAGTAGAGAGCATGCACATGAAAGACAATTATTGACTTATGAAACCTACCAAAATGTAAACTCATTATTATTAAGTTTTTAAAAGTGTACATGAACGTATTTCCTTTGCATTATTCGAGGTCTGACAATATTGTATCTTTTTGTTGTTTTGACCAGTTGTCATTCTCTGCAAATAACTGCTTTAAATTACAATATTTTCATTTAGAATTTTTGGTGGAATGTAGTCATTCAAAACGATGTTAACGAAATGTTAACTTCAGCCAAGCACAAGCCGTGAGTACCATAATTGATTATACAGTGACCATGTTTTTTTATATGGAGTTGTACTATAGCACTTTTAGTTTAAAAGGATACAATGACATTGAGGTTGAAGTGCAGACTGTCAGTGTCACAATGTCCATAGTCTTTGTGCCTGTTCTGTGTCACTACAAGGTGGTTTCTCCCCTATATGTTTTGTTTTGGTTTTGTTTCCCGCTCCTTTTGTCACATGATCCCGTCACATGTTTTGATTAACCAATCAGTTCTGTTGTTTAGTCCACACCTGCACCTCCTTTCCTCGTTAGTATGGTATTTAGTTCTGAGTGTTTGTGAGTCCTGTGTGGTTCTTTGTGTTTGGCAAGGTACGTGGTTGTTCTGTTTTGTAGACGTCATTATTATGTTGAAATGTTTAGTGTAGTCTGGTCTTGTGTTAGGTAGTGTGGTCAGTTTACATGTTATGTATCATTGTAGTCCCTAATGTTTTTTGTTTGTGTTTGTCAAGTTCTTCCCAGTGTTTGTAATAAATAGATGTTTTTTGAAGACGCGCCTGCCTCCAATACCTTTGGACTGTGACAGTCAGATTTAATTTCAGGGTATATTCACACATTTAGGATGAACCATTAAGAAATGACAGCACATTTTGTACAACCCCCATTCCGAAAAATTTGAGACAGTATGGAAAATGCTTATAAAAACAAAGAGGAGGGATTTCACTTGTATTTAAACAGAAAACATAAAAACAAGGTATTTAATGCTTTACCTAATCAACTGCATTGAGCAACAAGAGGAGTCACCCCTACCTTCAGGCATTGCGCAAACCCTACATCCCTACACAGTCTCTACGTTCTGCCTCCTGTAAGGAAACTTCTGAAAACATTTATCTTAAAATAGTACTTAAATTAGTGGACTTCCACCTCTGTTGTCTTCAAATGTTGTATTATATCTGTAGGATATTTTTTTTTCAAATATAAAATGCTCTTACTACTATTTTGTGGTTGTTTCACCTAGTTTCTCTTAAATATATGCACTCGCTGGATGTTGCTCTGGATTAGAGCGTCTGCTAAATGATTAAATGTCCATGTAAAACCAATAGGTACACAATCACCTATCAATCAACATCAAATAGAAGCTAAAAATATATATTTAACCTCCAAAGTAACAGTTTGATTTTAAATCTAAAACATGGAAGTATAGAGGTAGAAAGAGTGTTTCACTGAACAACTGAGGTAAACTGTGTTTATCTCAGAAGAATAGTAGTTCAATTGAAATAATACATTCATCATGTTAATGTTTTCACACAGTTGCAAATGTAATTGAGGCAAATAACACCCCAATTCAAGAACAACTGGCAAACAACTGTAATTTTAGGTTAAACTATACTGAAAAACACCCACCTAAAACCTGCAGTATCATTTGTGTTGAGGAGGACTCTTCAATCATAGAATCTGTTGCATTGCAGGAAATGTTTACGGACTCCTTCCATTGGTGAAGGGTGAAGGCCAGATTGTTACCTTGTACAAAATGCCCATCATACTCCATGCTGAAGCTGCATGTGCTAATGCACTGAGCATAGCAAACAAAACTGCATGGCACTCCCACTGTCACAAATTTAGGTCCCTCAATGGATAACTCCAAGACATTATCTGAAAGTACAGAGAACATTCAGGCAATTTAGTCATACTGGTTTTAGGAAAGGATCTTCTGGATGGGCAACTTAACGATGTAACACTTACAACAATAATTAAAAAAAGACTGTGTTGACTTCTGTACAGCTATACTTCATAGGACCCAAAATATGTCATTCCCATGTCATTGGCATTCAGTGGAAACACTGAGTGTTTACAGCCTTGGACTGTATATTTCAGTGCCTATATAAATCCTGATACATACTTTAAATTACAATATTTGTATTTCAAATTTTCGAGGAATGTAGTAAAAATGTTCACTTTAACCAAGCACAAGCAGTGAGCACCATAATTCATTATACAGTGACCATTTATTTATTTATTTTGGAGTTGTACTATAGCACCAGGGCCGGCTCTAGGTTATTTGGTGCCCAAAGCGAGAGTGCCCTCCCCCGAACCCCCCCCCCTTGGAAAAAGCAACTCCACAGTTATTCCATAGTTATTCATTTTTTATTTTAAATGTTCACACAACAACTCTTTAAAAGCAACAACCTGAAGGATACAGTAGAAAACAATAGAGAAGCATTAAGATCTCACCTCAAGGTAAAGCAGTTATAGTGTTTTCATTTTAGGTTTGGCAAAGTTAGAAAAGATTGTGGGCTATTTACACAAAGAGATCATCTCTGCTGAATCCTGTTTCTGTGATAAAATTAAACACACAAACATAGAACAACTTAAAAAATATCTGTAGATGCATTAGTGATGATTTTACTTCAAAAACAAGACCCAGGTTTTCAGGTGTTCACTGTGTCCTATAATGAGTAAACGCAGTAGGGTTACATGGAAAATTTAACCCACGATAATGTCTTATTCAAGTAATAGTTACTATGCCAAACTATTGATGAACATGCCATTATGAATGCCAATGAATGTTAATTTAGTATGAACACACAAACTAATGTCCATCATTTTATGCAAATTTACAACATAATTTGACAATGAGAAATTATTAGAAATACAACATCTTTAAGTGAGAAGACAATTTCAAATTTGTATGTTAGGGTGTCTAAAGAGTATTTAGCATTGATTGTGTGAAAAACAAGTGTCTGGTGTGGATTTAGATTAAGATGGCATATATATCGATATATCCCAGCAAACATGGAGCTGGCGGACCACCAGCGGTTACAGCTGATGGTCCGCTAGCTTTTTGCTCATCGTTTAATGGGCGGTTCGCCAGCAGGAGTGTTGGCGAATGAGCGGTCTTCTGGCGGGTGAGCAGAGTTTTAGACAGAGGTCCTCTCCGAATCCTACGCACTCATACTGTTGTTCCAGTTAGTCCATCGGCTGCGTATACAGGCTATATCCTAGGCTAGGCTTATGTTCTAGATATCTATCTAATAAAAAATATTTTAAACTGTTTAAAAATTTGGTTACAACAACATTCAAATACAATACAAACACAGTTAAGTTTATTTTAAAATTCAAAATTGAATTCAGTTCTAAAATATATATTAAAGAAAATAGCTTGTCTTTTTTTACTTTAGACTATTTTTCAAGGTCTAAAACGCTGTTCACCTGCCGGTTGACCTCTTGGCCGTCAGTGGACCGCTGGTTAA
>JACXGM010000588.1:0-28872 GCA_016801145.1 Umbra pygmaea
AAAAATAAAATAAAAATAAAAGTATTTTCTGTAGGATAAGTGTATCTCAGATCTCAATCTAATCGAGCACATTTGGGATGTAGTGGAACAAGAGATTTGCATCATGGAAGTGTAGCCGGCAAATCTGCAACAACTGTGTGATGCAATAATGTTTTCCAGCACCCTGTTGAATCTATGCCACAAAGAATTACGGCAGTTCTGAAGGTACTAGCATGGTGTACCTAATGAAGTGGCTGATGAGGTTATGTGCCATTTGTGCTTTCATAGCTAGCTGTGGTATGATGTGTTTTGCTATACACACTTTAGGAGGTCTGTCTATATTCTGTTAAAATGGATAGAAGTCACCTTGCTGTGAATGTATAAGCACAGTTATCCAAACACTGAGTCAGAGTGCCTACACGAAATGTAGAATGCATTTGACTTAAATATACAAATCACTTTTGGAAAAAAATGTATGGTGGAACAGCGCAAATATTTCATGTTGTTGCTACAGTAGGTTGTATGGGGATTATGACACACTATATCTCTCTCTTAGCTAAAAACTATTTACAGTATCAACAGTGGTTAGCTAGCTTTGGTGGAAGATATTTAACATTGTATGTGCTGCACTGGTTTGCACCATTCCTTTCATTTGATATATAAAACATTTATGACCAGCTCAGATTCAATTCATTCCAGTTTTTGTGATGTGAAACTTCTTAAATATTGACTGGTGAAGAAAACACTTTAAATTGTTGTGAAAAGTTGGGACTATTACGTTTTTATCAAAAAAATATCAACACATGTTTCAAGTATTTACAAAATTACTGTTTAAGACTTTGGTTTTCAGCCTGCTCTGTTAGTCAATACTGTTATGTGACATCAGATCCATGTATTCATGGCTTGTTCCTCGATCACACATGCGACGGCCATATGCTAGATGTTGAACTGGACCAATTGACTTATAATAGGGGCTAATTACCATTGCATTAAATTACAATACCAGGCAGGTGTTTTAGAACACACATTAGACATTACCAATGTTGCAGATGTCTAATGTTGTTATTGTCTATCACTGTTGTAAATGACTAATTTTAATTGATAATCAATTATTCACATACATCAACAAAGCCAAATTTCAGCAGCCATTAAATCACTTGAAACCTTTAGCTCATGCATAATTAATCATGTTTTGACTATAATGTCTACTCAATTTAATACCTCCTTAGTTAATGAATTTATCAATTTCTATTAAAACACATCTACATTCCTGGGCGTTCTAAAACTTTGACTCTAGTGTACTGTAGGGGTGTGGAAATCGCAGCATTGCTAAAGCAGGCACATTTTTTGTATAAACCAATGTTCCCATCATCATATTATCAAATGCACTTTGATAACCAAATGACTAATAGCAGTGTTGTTGTTTCCTAGCCAGAGTTCTTAAAAATAGTTAGCTTTGTTAATGCTAGCAAGCTAACATACTGTGGACTTTCCTGAAGTCCAAGGAATGTGAATACAATTCAGAGCTCCTGAATTTACCGTAAAATGTCCACAATGTAGCAAAACGGAAATATGCTTATCAAGTTGAAGACTCCAATCTAGATAGTGTGTCTTACAAAGGCATCATATTTCAAATTGGCAATGGGTGAGGGGTACGAAAAATATGTACATATATATAACAGAAACAGTATGTTTGCTGCAGCATTTAATTAGGAGTTTATTTTGTAAAACATGTTTAACTCTGTTTAAACTTAAAATAATGTATATCATGACTGAATGAGTTTTCTGATGCACCATAGTTTAATTATAAATATTTGGTATGTTTTGTGTTCATGTGAACTTTGTGTTATCTGTTGGTTAGTCAGTTAGAAGGCTTGTTAAATGTCTGGACTAATGACATGGAAGTCAGTGTGTGTGATGAGAATACAATGTTACAATGATTGTAAGGTAGATATGCTAGTAGCGGTTATACATACAATGTATTTTCAGCAATTTTTGCATGTTTACTTAATGAAACTGTCAATCACTTGATATGGGTAGTCCTGATGCATATCTACAGTACATAAGATGACAAGAGGGGTATTCACTGAAATTAACTTGCTCATGCATTAAATGATGTTAAGCTTATAAATGATGTTAAGTTTGCTCCATAATGTCTACATAATACCTTGGTAATCATTACATGCATGCTACAAAGCACTTAAAATTGTATGTAATGCTTTATAAAGTATTCATAAACATGGCATAACTGTGTGACATAAATACCAATGTAAATGCAAAGCTGAACCACGTAACTTCCAAGATCAGAAATACTTTCGCCTGACTTTCCCAGAAAACATGACTGTCACTTGTGTGATGTCAGTTCACTGTCAATGCCCCATACGTTACAAGTTTATTTTCTTCTCACTATTTTCCTCCATCATTAATAAAATAATTTTATAGTGAAATGCACTTCCTACATTTTTGAGATTGTCTGTAGTTTCAATTTGATACGTCAATTACATCACTTTCTGTGCGCAATGAGAGTGTTCGCGCCAACATGCTTCCCGACCAATTATTTGTATAGAAGCAGGGTACGGCATACAAAGCAACATTGTTTTTTGTGAACGAGGCCATCTCCTATTGTGGAACTCATTCCACGATCCAAGCTAAGAGAACAACCATCTATTAATAGAAAAATCCTATGTAGTTCAGCTTTAAATCACTGAAGCAATTATGATAAAAACATAAAATTGAGGAGTGAACTCTGAAAGTTCTTAGTTGGTAAAACATGTTGCAACAGACATAAATAAAAGATGACAGTCTGTATTCCTGCCTCATATTCACATTTGAATTTCCATTTTCAAATGCCTTGAACGTACATAATAAGATAATGATAGCATTTGATAATATACTCTCCCACAACTGCACGGCACTGTAACTGTATGCATTCAAAATTGCACCTAAAAGGTGCACTTTAAGTGACACCATTAAGTTTCCATTAGTTTGTTCTGTTCAGCCTAATTTAATGTCAATTTTTTTACAATTATTTCATTCATGTTTTCATTAAACACAGGAACAATACAGGAACAATTAAACTAATTTATGAGAATACCCATTATTTTATTATCCATAATATGCATTAGTTGCTACTAGTTATATATTGTGAAATGACAATTTTGCTATTCTAATATTGTCTATATTTTGTATTACCTGGATAAAATATGCTAGATCCTAATGTTTAATAGTTTGAAAACACTGTATTTGTATTTCTTTGACATTGTTGTCAGCGTACTGAAGACCAGGCCCTGGTCCTTCGCCAGGGCAGTGGCACCGACAGATGGTGGAGAGCTCACCAATTCAGACATGGACTCAGTGGACCAACAGGCGAATCATTTCTTCACAGCAAAAGCATAAACATATCCGAAAACAGTCATTGAGGCTTGTCATCCTTTACCCCGGAAAAACAAAAGCAACAAACCAGTCATAGTAATTTGCTTTACAAACAGAAAACACAAAATTACATTGCTCAGGCAAGGAAAAATGCTCAAGGGAACTGACGTTTACATAATTGAGCACCTAACAAATAAAATGCAGATATAGCCAGAAGGACATGCTTCCTAAGGAAGCAGAAGAAAATCCAATCTAACTGGCCAACAAATTGCAAGGTGTTCATAAAACTAAACGGGTCACCAGAGGAAGCTAAAGTGCTTATTGTAAGATACCTAGAGGAGCTGGACAAGTACCAGAACTCAGGAGCATCAACACATCAAAGTATCGATCATGTGTATCAGTGTGTGTGTCTGACTTGAACTAAAATGTATAGGGACTCTATTGAAGAGCTTGAGTGCTTAAACTTGACAACAGTTTGCAATGTCAATTATTCATTTCAATAGCAGAAGCTTATATTGTAATTTTCACAACATCAGAGAATACTTAAGTGATTTATACAAACCATTCCAAGTGAAAGCCTCATCTGAGACATGGCTTACTACTGAGAAGGGTGTGGATTATTAGTTGAACGGATATGAACTAATTTTTGTTAATAACAGTAAGTTGTGTATATAGATTGCCTTGTTCCAATATTGAAATATGCAAGAGCAATATGGAAAGATTGTTTGCCAAGAAAGATCACAAAGCTGTTATGTTAATTTGTAGGAATTTGATGAATTTACTGACTGATGAATTTATCGATGTCATGTTCAGTATTAGTTTTTTCCACTAATAGCCAAACCTAGCAGAATAACCTCTCTTGTGCAACTCTAATAGACAATGTATTCACAAACAGCATGGTCAATACCATAAAGAGTGGGTTACTAATAAAGAACTTATGGTATACATTACAGATCTATAGAAGAAGATAAGAAGTATAAAATATATACAAATAAACTGACTAGTATTATGGACAAGTAAGAAAGATCATTATAATAAAACATTAAACGATAATAGAAATTATTTTAATATAGAAGGTGTAATATTGTCAGGAATTGATCAATGAGCATTAACTACCCTCAGTACTTTAAAGATACTAAGAAGACTGTAAGCAACATGCATTAAGTGGTCAATGGTTTTGACAATTTTTTCAAAAGTGTGGGGTGAAAATTGGCAGGGGAATCAAAAATCTGCAGATAGAAGTAGGAGAGGTGAAAGTTGTGGAGTATTTAGACAGCAACCCTAACATAATGTTTTTGGAACCTGTTGATGAAAAGGAGATGTGTTTTTTTATAGATTTAAAAATAGCTTTTGATACAACTAGTAATATCTCATATCAGAAGATCACCATTTATTAATCACAAATTGGAAAAGTATCAGAGGGGTTGTACTTGATTTGATGTTACATAAAAAAACAGATTTTAATTTGTGCAAATAGGTGAGAACAGATCAGAATGTGTGGATATCACTTGTGGAGTCCCACAGTGGTCAATACTGGGTCCCAAATTATTTATTCTTTATATAAATTATATATGTACAGTATGGTGACGAACCTCTTAACATTTGTGCTTTTGCTGACTACACTAATATTTTCAGTTCTGGGGAAGATTTGCAGCATCTTTTGAAGGTGGTCACAGCAGAAATTAGTAAGTAAAAAATGTGGTTTGACTTAAATAAATTATTGTTACATTTAGATAAAACCAAACTCATTCTGTTTGGAAACTGAAAAACTGTTACACACATAAAAGTAATGATTAGTAATGTTGAAATAGAGTGTATTAAAATAAATTTCTGTGTGCGATTCTTGATGACATATTCTGCTGGAAACCCCATACTAAGCACATTAGAGCAAAATTTGCACAGAGCATTGGAATAATGGGGAAAGCAAGGCATGTATTGAATGAGAATGTACTTTATGTTTTGTATATTTCACTTGTTTCCATATTTGAAGTACTGTATCATGCAACACCTACAAAACCACCATCACTAAGCACACTTCATTTATTATAGATATCAATTATTATTATTTAATATTGAGATTAAGATGTAGTAATAACTGGGGTTAGGTCCTGATAGGGCTTCTACCTTTTCTTTTTCGAATGGGTCGAGTTTATGCTGAAATTATGTTTATTTTTTGTATTTTGTTATAAATTTTTTTAATTGCTATTTTCTTTTGATATTTGTTATACATTTTATGTATCAATTTTATAATTAAATTATTTATTATTTTAAATTCTCAAACCATATTATCTGCTAAAATATATTATCTATGAATATAGCATCTTCCTAAGTTGCATATAATTTCATGTTCATTGGTGCATCCCTGCCTTGCTGCTATAAACTTAATTCTCCTGATTAGTGTTCATGTAGGCTACGGTAATGTAATTGTGGGGCTAGCCACTCTCTCACAGTGCAAAGTACATTGTAAAAGGGAAAACATTAATACTTGTGCTCAGAGTGTTAGTGCGTTCAATGTCACACTTTGAATGTCAAAATCACACAAATTTGAGGCCAAGTAGGGCAGACAGCCCGTAGCACCACTACAGCATCATTTCATATTTCCGAGTTGATTGGTTGTCTGTCTGTCTGAGGAAGAAAAGGGAGGAGGGGAGACAACTGCTGCCAGCACAATATATTGCTGCTAGAAGAAAGGAAATTAAGTCTTGAATGCCCATCAATACATTTTTTAAATGCATTGCAATGTGTCAAATATCAGTGACAGCTTTTATTTTGCAAAGTAAATTCTGAGTTTGTGTTGACAGCTTGATCCTGCTGCTTGAAGAACAGTAATGAAGCCTTGAATGCCCATCACTAAACTGCACACAGGGAGTTGCTGGAGAGTGACGTGGCAACTGTGAAGCATGAAGGTGGATCTCTGATGTTATGGGTGTCTGGGATTCAGCAGCACAAGGCATTTAGTCGATATTGATGACTAGATGAATGCAGGATATTATCTGAAAATATTGGATGACATTTTGCAATCATTAGCCTAGAAGCTGTGCATGAGCTGCATTTGGACTTTCCAACATGAAAATGATTCACAACACAAGGCCAAGTCAACCCTTCAGTGGCTTAAGCAGATTAAAGTTAAAGGTGTGCAGTGGCCATCACAGTCTCCTGACCTCAATATCACTGAGCCACTTTGGGGATATCTGAAATGTACGATTCATGAAAGACAACCGAAGAAAATGCGGGACCTGGAGACATTTTGCCAAGAATAACGGGCAGCTTTACCACCTGAGAAAATAACGGGCCTCATCCACAACTATCACAAAAGACTTCAAGATGAAATGTATGCTAAAGGGAACAATACACAGTATTAAGAAGTAAGGGTACTGATACTTTTAAATGGGGACTCATTATTTTCTTTATTGCTTTGTTTTGTTGAATGATTGTGCTGTTCTGTGATGCCTTATAGTTTAATTTGAATCCCATTCAAATTTAAATAATTGTTTTTTGCATGATCACTCATCATTTCTCTAAAGCAGGGGTCTACAACCATCCTGTAGGTTTTCACTCCAACTGCACATAATGCCACCTGATTCAGCTTATCAACCAGCTAATTATTAGAATCAGGTGTGCTAAATTAGGGATGGAGTGAAAACAACCCGGACAGTATCTCTTCAGGACCATGGTTGGAGTATATAAACTCATGAGCAGGACTGTAAATGGACAGGAAGAACCAAGGGATTTAGTTTGAAAAAAACCAATTACCATATAAAACTGTTTGGTGAGTAAGAGGAGGAAAACATCCCATACAGTAGGAAGGGTGATATCATATTACATTCCTACAACTATTGACAGACATTTAAGAAACACTAAACCCCCCCATTAGTCTCAATACACTGAATTTACTCCGGGTACTGAATACCAGCAACAGATATTACAGAACATTGCTCTGTCTTTGTCTCTTAGTGTAGTGGGCTAGACAGACAGTAAAATGCCATTCCTGTCTGAGAAGCCTGTGGAGGGGGAGTGGAATTTCACACGTCGGCACACATGCACATTAGACCTGAATGTGAATTCAATCTTTTTGACATCAATCCCTATATTGGGTAACAGCAAACAAACCAGTGGAAGCAGTACTCTATATCTAAGGGAAATATCTGCAATGCTCCAATCACCTTTTTTAAATCCAGACAATTTGTATACCTTATTTTGTTTGACAGGTATGATTGGAATATAGTATGTAAGTAAAATACTTATAATCAATGTCGGCATTTTGATTTTCTGAAACGGTTAAATATTATTGTTATTGTTTGTCCTTTTAGGATATTATACACTTAGGTCTATAAACAGTTGGCCTATAGTGAAAAGAATACCATCCCCACTGTGAAGCATGGTGGTGGCTTACTGATGTTTTGGGGGGGTGTGAGCTCTAAAGGCACAGGGAACCTTGTGAAAATTGATGACAGGTTGAATGCAGCATGATATCTGTCAATACTGTCAGACAATTATCATTTTTCTGCATGGAAGCTGCGCATGGGACGTTCTTGGACTTTCCAGAATGACAATATTAAATGTTTAAATATGGAACTAACTGTATATATCACAATAATGGAATAACCATTTGGAGTCACAAAATCAGACATGTAATAATTTGAATGAGGGGTGTCAATCCCGGGTCAAAACTAAAATGTGAAATGTCTGAATTGTGACAAAAAGACATGCAAATGTGTATGTTTTCATTGGGTTTATTCAAATAAAAGATGAACAGCTGACATTGCTGAATTAGCTGGATTATTACTGGTAGCTATTTAACAGAACATTAGTAGTAAATTAAAGCAGTGTTTGGGTGGGTCACGGGAGATAAAAATGGGTCTGCAAATATGTTTTCATAATTATTTTTTCATGGTTTTCTTTCATGATTAACATGTTATCGTTGACAGTACACCTCCACAGCCACATGGGGCAGTGTACTAAACTGAGCACTTGTGTAGGTCAAGCGGGTCCTACGGTATGATTAACACGTTGAGAAGAACACGGATGAATCGCGGCATCCAGACATTAACGTGCAAATCAACAAAAACAATTTCTAAAGAAAGAAATTTACAATTGTACATTGTTAGATTTAGCAGTTTTCTATATACAGTGTATTGAAAAGTAATAAAAACCCTGCCCAATTATCTCGTATTACTGTGAGAATTTTGTATTTTATTTTAAAACACTCAAACTCAAAATAAATTATTGTAAGGTGACATTGGTTTATGATGGGCAATATTTGTAAGCTCCAGTTTAAACAAATGAATAAAGTTGCAATATTGAGGTCAACAATCCCTTACCATTGGTATCCACCTGTGATTTTCCAGGTAACAACACTGTTAAAATATCATTGGTAAACTTATAAATCTGAAGGAAATAGAGTTAATTAGTTGGTAGTGGAGTACTGTTGCATCATTCAACCGTATCATAGATCTTTGGATTACACTGGTATGTATGGAAGTGTGGCAAGGAAGAAACTTAAGAACAACATCTAAAACATATCTAGAGTACTCTAGGATGTATGACTTGGGTCAGATGAGACCGAGCCTCAGGATAAACCTTCCTGCCAGTGAAGTATAGTGGTGGCATCATCAAGCTGTGGGGATACTGCTCATCAGCAGGGAATTTTAAAATTGACAAATGATTTGATCAAAACACAAATAGTATCTGCTTCAGTCCCCACAGCAGTCCCCCCTCATCCACAAGCATCATCCCACCTGAACAATCTGGAGCAAATCTACAAATTTGACAAATATAGTGTCGAGACAACCCATTCCACTAGTGACAGGCTTTTGAGCCCTGGCTTGACAGACCATCTGTGAAATAATGATGGGCAATTCATGAACGAATTGTACTTTCTGAAGGCATCTTTTGAGAGGCCGGTAAGTGCAATTCACACTGGATCGATCATTTCGTTATTTTTCTCACAGGTGCATAACTTCTATGAACCAGTACAACTCTGTGGTACTAGTACGTGAGTCATTCATTTCATTCATTTTTTTCACAGGTGCATTCATTTTATGATCCAGAACTACTCTGTGGTACTAGTACCTGAATAGTTAATTTTCTTCTTTTTGGCGCAAATGATTGATACAAATCAAAATTATTCGTTCATTTGATCCAAAGATGCGACTCAGTAAAAAGAATCACACTTTCCATTACAACTGCAAAATTAAGTATCTTCAGATGAACTTCATGAGTGCACAGAAATCGTGAAATTCAAGACAAGCAATGTTAGAGGTGTGATCAGTTTGGAGTTTTGTTCAGAGGTAAAAAAAATTACCACAAAACCGTGAAAATAGTACATAAGCAATTAAAAGAACTCTGTAAGTATTGTAGCAATTTGTAGCAATTTGATTCTGATTGTATGTGCAAAATAAATCTATAAAGTATTTTGGTATTTTAGAGATTGCAAATGACTGAAAGTGTGCTCTATCACACACTTGTTTTCCATAAAATGTAAATCATGAAACAACACCACCAATGGGACAATGTGCATACTTTGTACAGAAAGATTGGCAAGCATGTATGAACATATTGTCAATGATTTGAATGGAAACATACTGTACCTTCTAATGAAAAAGACAATACATATATATTTTCATATGTATATCCATGATGGCAATGGCTGACTTCATTAAAGACAGACAAAGTAGTGTAAATCTGTGGTTATAGGCCATTCTGTAAGCCATTCAGGTCAATATACTTACAAATCTTCTCTTTTGTTTAATCCGAATTCACATATGACCAAACTGACGAGAAAAGTATTAATTAGATGCAAAATGTTGATTTTTGTGGACAAGGAAAAGTTCAAACACAGTGACTGGAACACGTTTGGGAAGAACATTTTATTGCAATGCAATTCCTGGAAAAAAAGAGCATGACAAAATATGAAAACTAATAAAAAACAATATCAAAAGACATAAAAAAACAACAAAAGAAATTGAAAAGATGAAACATCACAGCGTCAATGATCTCCAAATGTTCTGGAAATATACATTTATACATTTAATGGAATTATAAATCATGGTTAAAAAGGAATAAATATGGAAACAAAGCATTATAGATATAAAAAAACTGTGGGGAAAAATATAAAAATATATTAAACAAAACAATATCAAATAAATATGAAAAGCCAATGATTTGACATGACTGTTAGTGTCCAGACCTGGAGAATAGAATCACACTGTTTCAGGAACTGTTTTCTGAACTGGATCCATCCGTTATACTCTGTCTTTATTATAGCGTCTCTTTATTCTTTTCAAAATAGAAATAACACTAAAATAACCCAGAAGAACAAGAAAGCCAAGAAGTACAATTAGGATTGGGCATCTTGTCTTTGATTGACACTTCAAGTAGTCAAATATTCATGCGTCTTAGAAACATCTGCGAGTAGATGTCTATCCTAACATAGTTTTTCACTTTCTTTACAAAATATGTATATTTTCTCCATTTCAAAGTCTTTCTTCATGTCAGTTAACAGTTATAGATTTTTCTTCATGAAATACACTGATAAACCATATGATCAGTCTGTACAATAGAGTACTAAAAAATTACTTAGATGGTATGTACAATATCTAGTACCTACAAAGTACAACGGCTATAATGTAATAAAATATGTAAACAAATTTGTTTGTTTGACACAGTTGACTGTGACAACAGATATAATTCACACTTTTCACATTAGATTTATTTCTGTATAGACATCTTTAACAGTGTTATAGTACTGCATTCTGTCCTCAATGGAACAGCTCCATAAAAAATAGAACAAGAGGCGATGAACCAATACACAGAGGCCTGCAAAAGATACAACCAGCACTGGCTGCAAACCAATAATAGACCTTTTTAGCATCAGGGATAATAATATTTTCTTTGTTTTAAGTATTTAGGGTACAAAATCAACAGCTGTTTAGTCCTGATGATGATGAAGAACGTTTTGAAGGTATGTTTTGGCCTTTGTGAGAACTAGACTGTTCAAGCAAAGTTGAACACTGTATTTTGTACTGGACTTTACTGGGCTGTAGCAGTAGGATGGGCATGCATTACAATCAGTTGCTTTTTACCAAGACAAGAAAAACCAACCACTTCTCGCCACGATCACACACGTCAGAGTCACTCTGTCCATCCGTCACACAATGAAAGTAATCATGTTGAGATCAGATGAGATCAGCGCTATGAGATCTGAAGAGATCCTAAGAGATCTGCCATATGAGCTCACTTGGTTTCATTTTATACATACAGTAGTTGTTGTTTCCTTTTTTTGCGTAGAGCAAAAAAAACAAAACAATTATAAGACAGCACACTTTTATAATGTATAAACAATACAAATTAGTCATCTTTTTATGGCAGGAGTCCATTTTTTTTCATTGGCGTTGCAATGATAATTTTCATCCTGACCCTCTCTTTAAGCAATTAATGTCTCTTACATGCTGGAAATGGTCAAGATAGATGAACATCTTCATTTTGTACAGGTTTACAAAAAACAAGATTTTTACGCCAAGGACCACATAGCTCTAAAAGTCACTTAGGATAATGATGTAGTAGCCGTTAAGTAGTTCTACACTGATTATGTCTCCGACCAGATTGAAGAGTAAGGTCACTAAAGTTGCTATTAGCCTTCTCGTAATGCTTACAATAGTAAGTGTGCTTTATATTACAGAACATGTCATAGTTCAACCACTCTGCACAGCATGGAGTAACAGTTCCAATAATTTACCATCTTTCGCCGTCGCAGCTCCATTAAAAAGTAACTGTTAAATAAAGTTATATGTAACACTCTCTTCCTCACGTTCTCTCACTTTCTATCTCGCAACATCCGTCGCTCACACGTAATACTCCTTGTCTTTGTTTTTCTGCTTTCCTTTGTTGCTTTTCGAGCTCTGCTGCTTGTCCTTCATGACGGCTCCGTTGCTCTGCGTGGCCGAGTTGGTGATGTAATTCCGGCTCTCGTCCACCTGGTAGGAGCCCTCGTCCCTGTTCCGGTACTTGTACATGGCGTACAGGAGGATGAGGATGCACAGGGCGGCGGCCGCCACTATCCCGACGACCATCCCCGTGGTGCTGCTTGACTGGCGGGAGACTTCCGGAGGCCCCGGGACTCGGTTGATGCCGGGCTGGGTGGGAAGGGCTGTGGGTACATTACGGAACATGGGGGAGGTTATTACAGGAGCCCTCTGCTTGGTGCTGTCTGCCTCATAGGGCAGTGTGGAAAACGGGAGCAACACTAGGTCAGGCTGGGGTTTTAGCTCGCGGTTATTCATTTTGCCGGCAGGCAGCTTGGCAGGTGACGCTCGGCGCTGGGTTGCGGTGGAGGTGTAGCGGCTCTGGTCGGGGGCTAGTGGCAGCGCGGCGGTAGTGGTAGTCCTACCGCGGCCTGAGGATGGTTTGTTAGGTCTAAAGTCCTTGGTTTCCCACTTGGGCGTGTGAGCTTTGTAGCCACCTTCATAGGCCGACGTGGACAAGGTCTTATCTGTTACCAAGGAGAAGGTGGTGTAAAAATCTTCATCATCAGTAGGGGGTAGGTTAGAGTCGAACGCTTCCCCTGAGCCATACCCCGATATCACCAAGCCATCATCATCATCATCACAATCATCGCTGCCTCGGTCCGACAAGCAAGGTACCCCCGCCTCAGTGGCCATGGACAGGGACTCTTTGGTGGTCTCAATAATGGTGGGGAGTGGACGGAGGGTTGGGGGGAGGGAGATGAATGGGGCACGAGTAGCTACAGGGGGCAGCACTAACAGGTCCTCTAACAGTACTGGGATCACTAATTCACCTCCTAGAGGTGGGAACAGAGAAAACAATGTGTTAGAAAGACGCAAGGAAGTAGTGGCAAATTTGTTACACATTTAGCGCATTCATACAAAACGTTTAGTTAATACAGTAACACGATACTGGAGCAAAAAACAAAACATATACGTACACTGTATTTACAGTACCTACACGGCGTAACTTGAAATGATAACAAAATACGCTAAAACCGAAGAAAGGGCAAAAGATTGTGCATCTCAAAAGGATTCAGGGGGTGTGCAAGGGTGAGCCAGACGTAAAGTGTGTTTAAAAGAAGTGATGAAAGATTTCGGGACATAATTTGTTGTTCTATAAATAATAGTCAGACAAAATAGTGGTTACTGATTTATTTTTATGTATCAGCAAGTTTTAAATATAATTAAAATTTGCATAATTTGGGGTTGCTGGAATACTCCCATTACAGTAGCCAGCTTGACCAAAAAAAGGAAATACTGTGCTGTAGACCTACTACTTGAAACAGGTGACTATTTGGTCATTCATACCAGTAATTAAAAAATTAAAAACAAGTACATTGTTTAATATTACTTTTAATCAAAAGAAACAAGGTTAAAACCACATTGTCCTTTTTTCCCAGTTCATCTGACTGTTCATGTACAACAATGATCGAGTTCTCTGAATCTTGCAGTATTCCTACAACTATGTATACTTCAACTTTAACCTCTACTATTGTATATAAGTAACAGGGCCAACATAATGTGGAGCTAGAAAAATTGAATTCTCTCACATCTGACACTGACCATGTCTGAAGTATATTGAATATATTACTATTTATAAAATAAATATCAAACAGGTTACCTAAACCTGGGATAAAAATATTTACATTACTGTAAAATATGTGTAATTTACAGAACTGCAAGTGCAAGCTGGCTTGATTACCATATACAGAGTCAGCCTCATGGAAGCTTCTGGAAAGATCTGGCTCCCCAGTCGACCACAGCCTCTCACCTTTTGAATGGCTATATACAGCTTCCATAATGGCAGGTCCTCAGAGGGCAGATCAACAACAGCTGAATGTTCACCCTCCAAAGTTGTATTTTTGGGTCATGTACTCCTGTGTGATTCATGCATGGTGTATGAGGCATTACTTTATAAGTATAATTACATATAATTTGTGAGTCTTTGTGTGTGTTTCTGATGTAAAAACTTTAATCAACACCTATTTTCTTAGTTTTTTAACCTCTCTTTTTTAACAAAAGAAACCTATTAAAAAAAAAAATGAAACAATGTAAAGCACTTATTTAACCTTGGACATCTCAGAATTCAGAATTAAAAATTAAAGGGGCAGAAAATAAATCCTTGAATTTAGTATGTTGTGCCATGGCATATTAGACATTGATTGTGATGTTACAAACTGATATGATTATACTAGTCCAATGACAGTTCATCTGGAGAAGGGGGTGTTGTCTCTAGACAATCCTCAGCCAAACAGGGCTGTGTACATAAAAATCTTCAACGCCAACTTTATCAACAATTCAAAGTCAAAAAGGAGCTCAGGAAAATACATAATAAATAAATATTTTGAATAAATTGGAAGTTAAGTAATGCATAATGATTTGGTGATTTGTAGTGATTTATTCAACCAAGTTATTTAAATAAAATAAGGCACTGGGGGCTTTGAGAAACAACAGGTCCTTTAACACGTTCACTAACTAACTGTAAGCAATCCGTTAATGTAAACAAGGATCATTCAGCGGATTAAAAGGGAAAAAGCTGTTAATTATGCTTACTTGCTGAACTTGATTGTTTACTTCTGAATCTGATAGAATAGCTAAGAGTCCCTTTCTCCCCCTCCCTCTGAGCACTTCAGAAAGCATTATTCTAACTATAAAGTAAGTAAAAAACATTCTCCCAGCAACATTGTTCCCAGCTTCAAACTAAGTATCTCATTAAAACCAAAAAAATAACAACATCGGAGCAATGAAGAGCTTATGTAGTGATTAGGGCAGTGCTGGGAACTGAGAGGTTCAAATTAGACTTGCAAATCCACACATCTTGCAGGCACTTGCGGGAGAACGGTGCCGAAAAATGACAAAGCTAATTTAAGAGGAGGGCAAAAAAAAGAATGGTGCATTAATTGTGTGTGTGTTAGTGTGTGTGTGTGCGTTGGAAGAGGCCACCATACAAGGTACCTAATCCCATAAATGTAGTGAGGAATATATTAGAACATTATCACAATAAGAGTTTGGTGTTTTCTTAAAATACAATAAAGGGTATGTTGCTTAAAAGGGTGAACATCCAGTGTCTCCTTGCAGCTGCCAAAATCCACTGCCATCAAGGATTGTGTATACTGTGTTTTACCAAAGGCATTCTTATTACAAATCACTACAAACTGATGCAAATTTCAAATTATAAACAAATTAAATTAAAATCAAGGCAAACATACGTTAATATTTTATCACTCACAAGCCATCGCAAACACTACAACATCCGACATTCACAAATTGAGAGCGCATTTAAATCTAATAAATAAATATTAGCAACATATTCTAGAAAGCAAATGTTAAAAACACACAGTTCAGTCACAAACATCATAAAAGCCCATTAAAACATTATATAAGGTAAAAAGCATACCACATAATCTTTGTGAACTTACATCAACAAATTGCCCGCATGATTTTGGCATGAAGAAAAAAGTTTACAAAAGAAAGTTGTGTAAGAATATTCTTGGCTAGGTATAGACTTGTATAGGTAAAAAATCATTTAGCAATTGGATGTCTTGTTTAATTTATCTGTAGACATGATGGTACAGGGAGGCCACAACACAAACATCCACACCACATAACATGAAAAATAAACTTCACCATAATTCTGTTTTGTTTTTTTTTCTTCGATAAATAATTCAGCTTTTACAAAAAAACTGTACATCTATACGTTTTCTCTTTGATAGACTTCTCAATAAATATCTACATTCTATTAATTGTACGTTTTTTGCGTAGTTTGTATTCGTTCTTTAGTTTAGAATGGATGGATGACTGTCCATATTTTAACATCGCTAAAGAGGGGGAGGGGCAGGGAGTGACAGGGGGGAGGGGCCTATGAACATACTACAGAGAAGATGAGGATGGTGAGGGTGATTGTGGAAGTCAGTTGCCATGTCCATGTAAAGGCAATAGGAAGCGGTTGGGCGGCATTAGAGCTTTTGGCTGTAAGGAAGGGATGGGATATACAAACAATGAGCATATACATGCCCATCTACAGAAAATAACAGAACTCTAATAACACTGACAGTCTGACAAACCCTAAACTGCAACTTCTTAGCCATGCAGTTTTTGTTTGAAGTAATCAATTAGTCACAAAAAAGCTAAATTTTTTATCAAAATAGTTGTAAAAAAATGTAAAATCTGTAAACCAAGATAGATATCTTGAGGATCTGAAACCGCTTCACCAAATATTGTCTCAATATTCATGGAATCAGTTTTGACAGAGGGTGCCAACAGGTTTTTTACGTCTTTTTTGTCATGTTTTGGCTACTTTTTACCATGCAGTGGTCTAAAGCACACTGTCCATTCGCTGAAGTGGTTCCGAATCCAAAAAACAAAAGAGGAAAATAAAAATGTATAGAATTTTTTTATGAATCTGTGATTACAAATAGTCAAATCTGATTCACTGGTCAAAACGAATACTGAAGCAAAACAAAGTAAGTAGATAATAAAAACAAATCTAAATCATAACTAAAATGTCATATTTCAATTTGAACATATCGATACAAAAAATATGAACGGGTAAACTATCAAATTATAAATGTCCATAGAAGATGAGGGAACAAAGCCATTTAAATTTGCACACACTACAACCAGATGCACACACTGTAAAACAGACAGTCCAGAGGGGTAGCCAGCTGATGACTTTCCCTCCGTCATGTGTATTTGGATGACAAATATTTCTGTTTATGTTAGTCTTAAGACATGGACCCGGCGTGCAGTCTGGGAGTACGTCAGAGAGAGAGAAGATTCTGGCTGAGAATGGGTTAATCTTTCTTTTTTGGTTGTACTGCAAGATGTTGATGCATGCTTAAAGTAAGTTGCATTTAGGGAAAGTAGAAAAAAAAGACAATGTACAGCAAGCTTGGGTCCGGTAAATTAAGACATTTAAGGTTGAGTACATTTATATAAAAACAGGAGCCAGGTCAACCAAGGGCAGTAGGAGTAAGGGAAAGTCTATGTTCTAAGGATGTATTCCAATTATTAAAAATGTATACTAATTCAAATATATTGAAATGAATAAGACTATTTGTTTTATTTCCCACAGCCTTTAGTTTCACTGCTTGAACAAAATAGAGGAATTCCACAAGAGGGTAGACAATGTATTGTGTTTCTTTCTGAATTTTTCTGAGGTTATATGCAACGTTAATCTGATATCTGATATATGCTTTAAAACTGAATGTCTCACTGAACTAGTGTAATCTCCAGAGCAAGACATCCAATACACTGTTTATTTTCATCATCTTTCATTTCTCTAGGAGATTAACTGCACTGCAATTTCTGGCTGGCACATTTCCTGACAATGTCTGTGTCATTCAGCTACAGAAATATCTATAGTACGATATTGTTCTTTTGGACGCAAATCAATGCAGCATAAAAGTGTTTAATGTCAAATGGAACATTGATTTTGGCGTGAGGGTCACACCACTCCTCGCGGACAGAGATAGTACCAAGCGAATGTCTGAGAAGCATTCGGAAGAGAGAAACAGGTGCTCTTATCTTGAAAAGCCAGACAGCACAGAGGACAGCGAAGGAAGAGGACACTGACAGATTTCACATACTAGAGTGATGGTGCTTAAGGTCTTGCTTCCCTTGTGTAGGGGACAGAACAGTGGAGAACCTTGGAGAATGTGTTAGTCTATTTGGGAGGTGAAACCTATACAGAAAATTATACCCTGGCAACAACGAATAATAATGCCACAAGTTGGTGTTGGAGTATGTGTTATGATTTATTTTCTTATTGTAATGCATACGTACGGTATATCTAAAATAAAATCTGTATTAATGCCAAATTATAGAGTGATATAAATTGCGTAACATTTAAAACCAGTATTCCCTGATGAGTGATCGCTTTAATATAACCAGGCAAGTTGACTAAGTACAATTTCTTATTTGCAGCAATGATATGAGCGCAGCTTGGGTTAACTCTCCTGCTCACAGAACGACAAAGCTTTCACTATGGTTCTTGTAGGTAATTGTGGCCTACCTGTTAGTATAGAAATGTTGGTACTTCATTTTAGAACGGAACATACACATGGTCCTCATAAGCTGTGCATTGAGAAAGCTAACTCTACCTTGGGGTTTTCTGTCAGATTTGGAAGTACTGTGGTCAGACCAACTGACAGAGGAGCTATAGAGGTGGATCTGAACTAAAGACTCAGGACTCCTCTGTCAGTTGGTCTGTGGTAAGAGAGGCGTGCCCACGCCTCTGTGTCCGTCACCAGGGATTTACTACCAGTCTGTCCTGCTTCAGGGCACTCTCCTAACCTGAGACAGGTCAGCCATTGAGAGGCTCATTGAATCAGACCTTAAGAAAGACGTGGCTGTGGCCGCAAAGCGCCAAGTCATTGACTGGCTCGGCAGAATCCAAAGGATCCATATTAAGCTTTAGGTTTTATACTACATTTGACATGCATTTTTAAACATTAAAATGTATACTGCACACTCATAATGTAAATACTGTGGGACTTTTATTGTGGGGACTTTTATTCTGACAGGTTCAGTGACTGGTGGTGGCACTGAGAAAAATAAACGTTGCAGTCTTGATTACAGTCATTTTGTTCTGATCATTTTTCCTTATGTTGACCTTTCAATACTATTACAAATGAGAGGTTATTGATACCTCGTAAAAAAATATGAATTATTGTAAATACCGTAGGCGAAAAAAGTTAATAGGATGCAAAGGTTTATAATTTTGGATGGCAAAGTGCTCTTTTGCAGTGCTGTCTACCACATTTTAGGTTAGAGCCTTAAGTGTTCCATTAATTTATGGCTGGGAAACCACATGATTAATTCAAATTGGCCAGAATCACTAAGGGAGCAGACATGATTTCTGAGCCATGATTTCCTCACTTAGCTGTCTCGGGCAAATGGACAGCAAACTAATGTAGTCAGGTAGTGGAGTGTGGACCCATGTATGCCTTCCTTAAAAAATGAAGGCGGAAATACTGTATGTAGATACAGTGTGTTAAGAGTAAAAAAGACCTATAATGTTAACATCTCTGCCAATAGGTACTGTATGACGATGTAGACAATCCCTGCGAACAGGTTCAATGATGCTGGGTCAGACTACTTCTCGGCTTGACAGACCTGCTTGAGATCCGAAAACCTGGAAGAGCTGATGTGTCGTGAATCATAGAGTTGCTCCAGTCTTTTCTCACATGATTGACACATCAAACCTGGGGAAATAAATCTTTTAGCCCACCTGGCGAGGTCCGATAAACTAGGAGTGGTCTGCCAATGAGACACGGTCGCCCATTTCTTACTCCTGCTTGGACCCGCTTGAACTTGAAAGAAACATGAATGCTTTCAACTTTTGCGTACATCTTGCATTAATGCTGGTAGGAGGATTGGCAGTGACGAGAAAAAAAATGTGTGTCATTTTGCAGACGATTTCATCCATACGCGACTTTAAGTAGTGAGTTCTTACATTTGTATATTTTGTACTACACATTCACTTGTTCCACTATTTAGCGAATGTTTTGTAATAATTTGAAGTAAATTTCACTGTCACCTGTTAGTTATAACACTAATTTATATTATTAACATGTGACTTGTAACTACATTGGTCCACTACCATTATTTTAATGGGGGTTTATTTATAAACCATCCTTATCAAATCACTTAAATACTCTAGGAACTTATTATACAAGTATATGCTATGGAATTACAATATTTTCTTTTTAGACAGTATACCCTTTCAGCCTGTAAATCAACAGAAATTCGCACACAGAAATAAGATATTTTGCAAGGTTCTATCCTATACAAATGATAATTTCAATACTACGACAACAAGTAAAGTTGATAGGTGGTATGACATTCATTGGTAAAGGATATTAACATGGTAAACTAACAGATGTGTTTCAAAGAACAAAAAAAGGCTTTTGTAAGATAATGGCACTGGTGATCAGTAGTAACAGCACCAGTTACGTGGAAAAACAATAAGGAACCAATTTTGCAACTGCCATGTTAAAATGTATTTGCACACCGTAATAAGTATGCAGATACTACTGTATGTTACTACTAGAGTCATTGTGTTAATTACATAGTAATAAGGCATTTAATATAAAGCATTACCAATGGGGTCTAATGAACTCTTTGTGAACAGCATTTTTACAGCTCTAGCTAATCAACACATTCTGCAAAGAAATGCAACCTCAGCTGATTTCAAAGCAACACATTTAAAATGTTGAAAAGTTCAATTCTGTGCTGCCAGCTGTACTAACACAGCCAATATCACTGGCTTAGCAGTTTAGGGTAGTGAAAAACATTGTTCAGTTGAAGGCCGGTGGCAAATCGCTCCTTACTATTAGACTGATGCCAAATATTTTCTTTGCTCTAAGCAGTGTAACATTCCATCTCTAATTGCTACAGTTGAATGGCTGGAAGCGATCATTGTCTCTTCTCCGTTAGCCTCTCATCTGTCTGACAGTTGTGTCTTTCCACAATGCTGAAAGCTTTATCTTACAGAGCTAACAAAGTCTCTGTGTGCCTAAACTACAAACATTTGAAGTTGGTCAAACAACATGATGATATAACCATAACCTAAAGGTACTTCGGAATCGATCGAGATAAAACCATCCATCGGTGCATTCCTTAATTCATGAGCAGACTAGAAATATTTAGGTATGCGAATAGCTGGAGAGCTACAGAGCTAATATCTTTGGACGGAACACCTTGCTGCCTTTATTTTTTGTTGATCATTTTTATTGAAATTAAATAACAATTTAACAATACCAAATGTATCAGATAATATACATAGCCATTAGTTAGAATGAATGATTTTAAACCAAATTCATATTTGCATTTTGCCATTATAGGGCAATATGGTTTTAATTACCATCAGAGAGATATTTTTAGTTTAGTTAATAATTTATTAATATAGTCTTAAATGTATTATTTAAGTAAAATATTTAGAATATGATAGCATTTCTTCACCCTACAATTAAATGTATGGAATGTATTGAAATTGTTCTCCATCTTGTGGAACTCCTCAAAAGGGGAAAGGTAGCTACCTAACACTTTTACGAACAGAGAACAGAATCACACGACAACACCTCAAAACAGAGAGAGAGAGAGACAGACAAAAACTGACCGACCAAAAACCGACAATTGTGGAAAAGAGATGGAGAAAAAATGAAACAGGCAATGTTGCTACGACCTTAAACATGGTGCAGAACTCAAAGTGTCCAGAAAGACAAAACCAGCACAGTTAGCCTAAATGTATTGTCACGGATTCAACAATCGGACACGCACTAAGCAGCCAGTCAGAGTCCATGCTTTGAAGGGATGAAGGATGCCTGGATGTGAGTAAGATGAAAATGGGATGAGGGTGTTAGCCACTACTGTTAATGACATGCCACAAAATGACTGCTGGAGAGCAACTCATAAGAGGAAAACAGATATACTTTTGTGGCAATAAAATTCTTTTAATGCCATCTGCATTGAAATACTGTAAATGCAGAACGGCTTGGCAAGGGGCGGGCCAGGAGAGGGAAGAACAGGGGAAAAGGGTGGGGCTAGGAGGATATATCATTATTCATACACAACTTTCTTTAGTTAGATATTACAGCCTACTGCTTGAGGCCAGAAACTTTGATGGCAAAAAAAGATTTTGTTGCCTTTTTATTTGCTTTGATAATCAAAAAAATTGAATGTTTTCTCAAAAAAGCCTCATGGCACAAATGTTTGAAAAAGAGATGAAAGGAAAAAAAATAGTTTTCGACCACCGAAAATTCATGCCGCACATGATGAGGGTGAGACAACAGGAATGTCATTTTGGATGACTGGCAGATCAATGAAGACAAGGACTTGAAGAACCGAAGCAAACACAAACTAAAAATGCAAGAGACTTAAACTGAATGTAAGAATATTCAAACTGAAACCCCACACATGCTTCACTCACACCGCACACAAAAAAAATCTACGACGTCCCCAAAAGGAAAAAAAATATTGAGACCACGTAGCATGCAGCTGTCCACGTCAACTGATGTCAGGGTTAGAATGATGTGAATTTCTGTGTAAACGTATGATTGGATGACTGGGGCCCTGATGAGAACTGTCTTAAGAGAACTGGAGAGCTCAGAGAGCTACAGTTAAGAGCAGACCTGGGCTCTTTTACACTGCTATCTCTTCCAGGATCTTTGGAAGGACTTGGGATTGACCTTCGACAGGGTGATGCTCAGCTTGTAGCTAATATCACTGCGGCCTAAAACCACTGTGAAATCTGTTTTATGGGCAATTCCAGATGTTGCAGATCTGAGATGAACTAAGAAACTATCAAAATGCCATATGGAGGGATTAAATCAATTAGCGTAGCTGTAGTTGACATTTGTCTGCAAAATATCACCCTGACTTTATTAATGACATAAAGTAAAGCCAGAATCAAATCAAGGACACTATGCCAATATTTAGTGCAGTGTATATGTATTTGGACACTAATATGGATAGGTTTCCAAATTTATTGAAAATGTCAAACCAAAAAATAAATTCCCCAAGTTTAGGACCTGAGACAGGGAGAGATGCAAATGCCTGTTTTTCAACAGAACAATTTGACATTGTAGAGATGTAAAACTTTTGTAGGGAAATTTAACACTGTCTCTGTACAGGGACAACACTCTTGAACAGGTTAACACAAACCTTTTTTTTTATTCTATCCTTTCATTTGAAATTATAAAGTTAAGAAATAGACTTCAAGCTTTATTTCAATGGTACAGTATTTCCATCCATATTGAATAACCAAATAGAAATAACAGCAAAGTGTGGATATTGTTCTTCCATTTAAAGGGCCCAAAAATATTAGAGAATTGGTTTCACAGCTGTTTTTAAGGCAGGTGTTTTTGTATGCATAATTAGTGAATGCTCAAAAGAGCATTCAATGTCTAGTTTCGATGCTTGGTTTTGCATTTGCATTTAGAGTCAATTACTGGTGTTTGACACCACAATGACCAAAACATTGTCAATACAAATCAGACTAACCAAATCTGAATAAATTCATCATTAGCGACATAGCAAAAAATCTCAAAACATTAACTGAATATACATGTGCAGAGCATTACCAGAGAAGAGAATAATATAATTTGTCTACTTACTTTTGGACCACTAAAATGGAGGGTGGGTTTATAAATAATTCATTTGTGGTTCATGGATGTAAATACTCTCATGTTACAGTTGACAATCTACATTTTAACCTCTTGGTCATTGTTCCAATGTGCTTGATTACAGAGCAAAGACAACAAAATTTGTTTCATAGTCCACATACTTATGAACTGCACAGTATACAGCTATTTTCCCTCAGTGGCTTGATTTCATTGTTTAATTGAAGCAAATAAAATCTTCAGCTTACCATTGCAATCTAAAAAAAGAATCTAAAATCACAATTTGACCAAATTCGCCCGCGGAAAATAATCGTTTAGATTCAGGTTACATAAAAGTGATTTGGCTGTAAATTAAGAACATTCACATACAGTAACCAAATATATAACTACCATTGATTTCAGGCTGGGAGTAATTATAGCTACATTACTTGAAGTTTGTATTATTGTTTTAAGAAAACAATATCCTCATACATACCAATTCTTAAATGTTGCAATGAGCTGGAGGGAATGTAATGTGGGGAGGAGGACCAATTAGGGTTAACTGTATTGCTCACAGACAGAACAACGGAGCTGTCACCAGGGTGAGGGTTTTGAACCAGAGTCCTTATGGACACCAGTCAGATGACCTAACCACTAAGCTATATTGCCGCCTTAGTTTGCCACCTCTTGCCACTCTTTTTAAGGTGAGGAAACCTCTAACCTCATGTTTTAAAAGGACAATAATTTACTTTACCAAATATAATCTATACTGAACATACGTCTTAAAGCCAAAGCGTAATGGGCTTTGTATGTGTTGTTTACAATAAGGTAAGATGTTTTGGTACCCATAGATTATTGATAGAAAGCTGGCAAGATATATTATCCAAAAAAGTCAAGTCAATTCCCAAGTTCTCTCAAAAAGCTCAGGAGTATAAATTGAAACTGCTAAGTTACCTCAATATTCTATTTTTTCATATTTGGGTTGGAAAAGGACAGCAGGATAACTTGTTCATCTTGAAGCAAAACTATAAAAAAACAAAACAAAAACTTGTACACAGAAATTCGATGATATCTGTTCTCTATTAATAAATGTTTCAAAAGGCAAGCCTCTAAATATGGATAAAACAAAAATGTAAAACAAATGTAAAACAAACAGAAACAAACAACTAATTCATATCTTTCTAGATAACATATTAATTTAGCTAAAAGCATATCTTTAAGAAGAGACTCAAAATGTATCATGAATAAAACACAAGTCATTACAGTACAACATGGCAACAGCGTTGGACCCAAACACATTATGATACATTTTGAAGCATCAATGTGGATAACATGGCACATTTTCATACCAATTTTGTATCTTTATAATAAAGTACTACCATTTTACATCAGTCACTGCTGAGAGGACAAAATGTGTATGTTTACGTGACCATGTTAACCACTTTATAGGACCCCATGGTCAAGTGTAACGTTTGGAACTATAGGGCCGCTACTTGGTGAATCTTTTCAGTAAATCAACATAATTATTCTATAGATGTGGATAAATGACATATGACTATTGTCCATTTTTGCTATGTATTATGTTCCATGTAATTGTATCAGCAGCCTTACCCCAAAGCTTAAGTGTTGCTTGACTCATTCTATTTGAAATGTTTACTTTGTTTTTATTTTTGGAAGTTACACTTTGCATGTCCATTGGGGCTGCGATGCTTAGAGAATGCAGTGCTTCATCCTCGGGTGCGTATGGGGTGAGAGAGCTGGGTGAGAAAGCAAGCAGAGGTAAACTAACCTAGCCCACCTGCATGGCTCGAGTCACATTCCTCAAGGTCCTCATCGTCGCTTGAACACTCTGCCGAAGACACTATTTCGTCCGTCTGCATCATAGCCAAACGGGAAGGTGAAGATAAAGGCCAAAAACAAACACAGGTACACCGACACAGATACAGACACAGATACAGACACAGATACAGACACAGACAGACATACAGGACAGACAAGAAAAGAGAAAAAAATGCATAATTATTTTCAATATCCAGCTTTTTTTGGGGGGGGGACTTGAGTTCAGAGGAGAAAGACCCATACAACATTTTCATGTGACATTTCACACGCACATTTCTTATGTCCTCTTTTCATACTGTAAATGTTTGATTATGACAGGAAAAATTTGTGAAGGACTTTTAAACTTAATCTTCTTCCTTGAGTTCATATTCAAGCAAATCAGTCAAACCCCTCACAGACATCCATGCTTTGCACTGTAGAGCGTCTTTGTGATCTGAGGGGCTTTCAGCCTTCCATCTTTTACTCTTTACTGCACGGGCGGGCAGGTAATTGAAAAACTTCTGCTGTGTTTATCAAAGCCTTTCTTTCAAATGCCTGCCATAATATTTCCCCGGCGACGTCGCCTCGTCTCGGTTGTTAAATCGGTCCAATTTTTCACCGCTGTCCCCTCTATCTTATCCTATCAATAGTTTGCATGGATTTCCATTAATATAGATCATGGCTATCGAACGGGGCAGCTCAATTGGTAGGTCCCAATGATTGACAATCACTTGCACCTTCCATTCCTAATTTATCTCGCTCGTCGATTTGGCCGTGCTCGTTTTTCAGTTTGGCATGTCTTTATTAAGAGGAGATTAGGAGGGGGATAAAATAAGCGTTGTCATGGAGCAGCTCTACGAAATTATAAATAACAGGAGTAGAAGGGACTCATCGAGGGTTGGACAGATCAACGAGCCCCGTAAATACTACTAGGGCTGACAAGGCCGTAAAACAAACAAACACGTGCTTTCTGGCACACAGATGCACACCAGGACAGGCACACACACAGAGACACTCATAGAGACATTTACAGAGACACTCACCTACTCACAAAAACTAGGACCACAACAGATAAAGGTTGAGTTTGGTGAAAACAGCACACATACACACACACACACACACACACACAAACAAACATAGAATACTGACGCAAACTTTCCAAAGGTTTTTATTGATGGTAAAAAGCTAATCCACAATATCATTTATGTCACCTCACTAAATACAAAATTATTAATTGAATATACGCAGTACTTAGTGTGGAAAAATACTAATTTCTGTCATTCGAGGGAGGAAAGAGATCGCAGATGCAAAAATCTATGTGAAAGGTAATTGACTGATTCCCAGGGGAAAATATTAAATGCATCAGAGAATGACTGTGTTTAACATCATAAACAACCAATGCCTGTGTTGCTCAATTCAAGTGTGCAGTGTTAAGAGTATATACCTCTGCTGTCTGTCTGTAAGCATAACTACACCAGTGCTTATATTAATATTCCTCTTAGACACATTGGACTGAAATCAAAATCAATGGAGTAAATCCTCATCCAGGGCTGTAAATTAAGCCAGCCATCGCTTACAATAATGCTACATCGTATGTGTCAACATTAGTGTGCGTACCTGCACACATACTCCTACGTAAACCAGTGGAAACATCCAAAATATCTTGATGTACCCGAGGCGACTGCGACCACTGGTGTCAGGATAAAATGAATTCAGACAATTTCCAATGTCGACTGCCACTGCAATGTGTTATAGCTAACTTTTCTAATAAACTGATCAATCTGCTGCAGAGAATAAGCTCTCTAAATGTCATTAAAGGTGCTTTTTTATTTGAGCCTTAACAACAGAAATACTGTCCCATTGTCCCTGCCCAAGAACCGTGTTGATCCTAAACAAACAATGCAGTTACAGCCCACCCATTCCTATCTCCATTTAAGGACACTAATTGTAAAGTGCTAAATGCTTTGGTCTTAATACAATTACACCTGTACCTTGAAGAATCCCCACCCGTTACAGCTAGAAGAGGACTGGCCACCCCCTTGAGTCTGGCCCCTCTCTATTTTTCTTCCTAGGTTCCACCTACTAGGGACTTTTTCCTAGCCACTGTGCATCACTTGTTGTTATTTGCTCTCTAGGGTTTTAGGCCGGGTATCTGTCAAAGCACTTTGTGACGACTGCTGTTGGGGCTTTATAAAATGCATTTGATTGATTGATTGACTTCAAGAGACCAGCTTTCCAATGCTGTAAAAACTGAATTTATTGATATATAAAAATGTATGCAGTGTGTTGGTATACACAAAAGCAATGCCTAAAATGCCTAATTTCCATCAAAGAAAGACTGGCGCATGCCCCATTGACAAACACTGTGTAAGCCCAACTCATCAGGATGTCATTGCAATTCCTGTTTGAATGGGAAAATATGAAGTGCATAGGGAATCAGTATCTAATCTAAATCGCATTTTCAGATTTTTAAGATATCAAGAAACATAGCTTGTGCAGAATTTGTAAGCTGGCCACTGAAAAGAAAATGTAGTCCTTATTGACCGAAATTAAAGTGCCACTTTAATTGTACACATGGTTCATTGTTCCAGATAGGGGTGACAAAAGATTAGGGCTAGTTCTAACTGTCAACATACTGTTTCGCAGAATTCATATTTGTAAGCGTAAAGTTGGCATAATGTTGGCATACATTTCAACACAGCATGTCTTCAATCTCATTAGCTATCTGTTAACCCTCTCTATCTCTTTCAGGTTTAAAAGAGAGTGAACTCTGTATTGACCTGTGTACGTCAATTCTGCATCTGCTAGCCTTAAAGAAGAGCCCACAGATGAGCCAATCAGCACAAACCTGTTTCGATACATTCCCAGTCACCAGCAAATCAGGTGTAAGTCAGAGAGCAAACACATTGTCTAATTATTATGAAAACCTTTATTTGTTAATTTCCTACAAAAGGTGTCCCTGTGAAACAGTACTGAACTTTGGATGGCAGTCTGTTGGTATTTCTGTGTTCATAGCACAATTGCTCTGTTTGGACATCTGCAGTCTGGAAAAACAACAGGCTCAAAAAGTTAGTAATGAAGGAAGTACATTTCCAATTAGAATTTGTAATTCAATTAGTCAATACAATTACTAATCTAGAGATGTACAGTACAACATCAGTACATTTGTGTAGCTCTGTAGTAATTAGATTCATGCCACACACATTGAGCAAAGAAAATGAAAATGAACTACTTCTAAAGGATATTAGAAAGATTGTACAGTATGAGAAAGGACAATGTTCTATAAACATGCTTAGAACTGCTTAGAAATGCTTTGTGCATTGAGTTTAAAGAATGCACACAAACAGGACTTGCACAAACACCTACCCTCATGTATTTGTTTACCTCACACCACGCTCAATGCACACAAACACAATGCACTTGCATTGCGTTAATTCCCTGAAATATTAACCTTTGAGGTATTGGTGTTTTTAGACCAATAACAAAACAATAATCCTGTGGAAGGATGCAGTACAAAATAGGTACCTAGAAGTATACAGCTGTCCATAAACATCAAATATTGACATGAAACTGCCCACATAAAAAAACAAACACAC
>JACXGM010000588.1:28972-68677 GCA_016801145.1 Umbra pygmaea
GAAACTGTGTGAGGATGTGTGTGTGTGAAACTGTGTGAGGATGTGTGTGTGTGAGAGTAACTGCATACTGATGCTTGCAGGCAAGGTAAAGAGCCTCTAAGTTCCCAAAAGACCAGGGCCAATCAACACAAACAAGTCCAAATTAAAGGCACACACGCTAAAGCCCGTCTCTAAAACCACCCTGACTGCATGACTACCACAGATTAACAGATGCCAGTTTGTAGCTTATCGCACACACACCATATTTTGAGGCTCTTTCTCATTGTCTATGTAATATGCTGTTGTTTTTTCCCCACATTATTCCACTGTGCCTCTTCTCCTGTCGTCTCCCGGCCCACCGTGTCGATGCAAATCTGCCTAATCAATGTGGGATATTTACCTCGGCTGGCCTGCTCGCTAACTGACAGCCGCTGCTAGCCATGCCAGGAAAAATTAACATCCCACTGAGGGGAGAGAGGAGGGCAGAAAGAGAGATGAATTGGGGGGTAAAGGAGACTGAGTGACAGACAGACGGAGAGGGCGAGTAAGGGGAAAAAGAAGCAGAGCGCAATGGATAGGAAAAAAGAAAACGAACCAGGAAGGAACCAAATGAGATAGTGAACGGGGTAGGTGAGAAAGAGGTGGAAAAGGAGAAATAGACTGGCAACTCAATTAGTGGATCTATTAAGTGTTTTGGCTACCCTTGGGATGATAAACAGCAAAAATCCCCTGTAAGCTTAGATGTAGCTGGCTAATTACCTTGACGAGAGAGGAAGCAGCTATTTGCCAGGGAATACAGTTCCAACACGGACGGAAACTAAACCCTGATATCCCCTGTGATTGAGACTGTTTACAAAACAACGTGCAAAACCTCAGGGAAGAGCCGAGTCAAACTACTCGATTTCCGGAATCAGATTGCTGTGTCTAAAGAAACACTGTGATCAGACGGCGTCGGTAAGCGACCGTAAAATATGGAGAAGTCAGGAGTGACTTTGATTGACTTTGGTTAATCGTAAACAAAACACTGTGGTGTGGATTTCAGTCTCGGATGGATGAGTCGACGCTCAGGCGTCACTGTCCGGGAGATTGCTCATACATCTCTGATGTAGCCCCATGTTGCCTAGAATTTTCCATGCCAAGGGATAACAGCCAGCTTAGACAGGGGTGTTGAAGAGTGTTCAGTTTAGCTATTCCCTACAGTCGCTTGAATTCCACTTTACTGAAGCACATTCGGGAGACATTTCATGATTCCAGAGATATTTTGGTTGAAATGAGTCGCTGGGTGGTAGTTGACGCAAGTTTGGTTTGACAGTTAGGGGTTTTGGTGTTCAATATGGACTCTGCTGGGAATGGGGTTAGGTGTTAGAGACCAGCCAGGCAGAAGATTAACCAGCTCTTAATGTTCCGTAGAGACGAACCCAGCTGTCAACTTCCTGTGGTGTGATGAGAAGCAGAACGGCTTTATGGGATGTGCGTCCAGGGACAGTACTTAAATATTCAACCAAAGTAATCTCAACAATAAACTATAGCGGTGATATAGTGATTAACCCATCCTATCTGTTTCTCCCATACCTGTTTGCATAGCCTCTGCTTCCTACTGTTGTGTCAACGAAACGATAAAAAAATAATATGTAGGAAACCTAAATATGCACAATGATTTTCCTACAGCAATTTTTGGTAAACATTTATCCTATTATATATATATATTTTCTAACCATGTACCTAAATAAACAGCCTGTAGATCAGAGACTGTAGTGAGGCATTAGTGTCAATATTGTCACACAGACACCCGACAATCCCTTTTTTATAGCCTGGAAGTATAGATGTTGAGTTTGCACTGTAAGCATCTCATCCAGCAAACAGATATACTGTACTATTCTTTGTAACCAATCGATTGGTTGGAAGCGATAAAAGAAGAAAAGAAAATCTACTAAAGTCTAAAACAGCAGCAGTAGACAGTAAAAGATGCTGACCCTAGGCCATAAAGCATCCAGGATCTGAAGTGAACAGATTTAACCTGCGTAAAGGTTTGAGTCTGGCTACTGCAGTATTAAATGGGAGGTCAGGCTTCTCAGGCGGTGTGAGATGGCACAGTATAGACTAATTCTGTCATGAATAACCAAGGATGAGGAATTAGACCCGTCACCATAGAAGAAGACCACTGACAACTTCCCTGGACTTAACATGAAATTGTGCAATTATGAGAGAGAGAGAGAGAGAGAGAGAGAGAGAGAGAGAGAGAGAGAGAGAGAGAGAGAGAGAGAGAGAGAGAGAGAGAGAGAGCACAGAGAGAGAGAGCACAGAGAGAGAGCACAGAGAGAGAGCACAGAGAGAGAGAGAGAGAATGCATATGATAATGAAAGAGGGAACAGAGAGCAGAAGATCGTAAATTCTTCTTACTTTACAGTATTTAGCACTAATTTTTTCACTCTCTGTGGGATGGTGTATTTGGAGCAATACAGAAAAGGTCAACGAGATCTCAAGTTCTGGGTTAGAATAAAAGAAATGATGGCTAAAAGTGCACACCGCTGACATACTGTGGTCGCTAATACTGTAGTTTGTGCAATGTGTTTCGGGCTGAACACAGCGACAGTGAAAGATAGCAAATTAGCTATTTACAACTTTTTTCATGGCTATGTTTGATGACAACACATTCTCTTTTCCAGCAATGACCTGGGAGCAATTAATGTCAACTGCCTTGCCTGTGGTCATGTTTTTCAAAACCTTTTGTTTCTGATCAGATGCTCTAATTGCTAGACTACCTGCTGCCATAACTCATAAACATGCTCTGGTTTGCCTCTGTCATTTCAAGTACCAATGCTTTCTTAGGCTAAGAAAATGTAATGTTAAAGAATAGATGTTCTTTAATCTAAACATCTGTCTATTCAATGCCAAATTTTACAACTCTGGAAGACTTTTTGTCCCATTTGTTGTGGTATTTAAGCTTACAGTAGATCAGGTCCTCATACATCAATGCTGTGATGGAGACGCAGACAGAGCATAGATCATGTGTATGTAGTGTAGTGGAGCCACGCCTGCATCCTGATTTACACTGACAGGGATGTTTACTTTCACATATGGTAAAGAAATTTGTCATTTCCGCAACACTGCTTTAAGCTTCCACATTTAATACAAAGGTAACATTACGACCCAGCTGGGTCTTCATAAGGAAAAATTTTTTACCTAAGCATTTCTAATTTGTCCTGCACCTGTCAGTAGGTGGGATGTGCACACAATTCTCTTGATACATTCTCACATATGCACATGCATAAATACACACACAGGCAGGCACGCACGCGCACACACACGCCTCTACCACCCAGAAGAGGCTCCTAATCGATTATAGTGCACCTAGGTAATTTGGTAAAACGCTGACTCATGCACTCCTCTCTGCCATGTTTTTTCAATCACAGAGATAGAAATGTATGATTGGGGAGATGAAAGCCCCATGTTCTTACCAACAGAGCTACACAACTGGGTATATCAGATCAAATGGGATCATATTATTCAATCTGAATTGTGGCGGTATTGACAAACAAATGAATGACATCCAGGCGAAGCTATAAGAACTCTCGAACGTCCATGTAAGTGATCCTGGCATCCCTTTGCTGTGGCCAGGGTGCAGTTCGATGGGGAAGTTCACAGATCTGACCCCCGTGTATACGGGAAGCCAAATCAGCAGAGGAGGGGCTGTGGGCGATAACTTGGACTGTTATCTTCAATACTGTAAGAAAAAAACAATATATTGACAGGAAATACACGCGCCTCGGCTCCATGGAGTGTTTTTCTATTTTATCTTTGAGTGTCATTTCTTTTCTAAATCCTGTCGCATTAGTTACGAGCTAAATGGAGCCGTGGCGTCTGGTGTAGTTACCCATGCCAATCATCTATCCAGCGTAACGTTCTCAGCCTGAAAGCTTGCACTCAAAGCACCACTACTGCTAATAACGCCTAATGGGATTTTGGTCCTCAACGGTACTGGAATATTCCTCTTCATTGATTGTGAAGCAATTTTAACTTGCTTCTGCTAACACACATTATTTAGTTTTTCTTATTTTGGTGTACCAACCATTTTATTTTTTAACAGAGTCTGCATTGTTTGTTATGACTGTAATACAGTTGACAGATTGAATGGAAGCAGGTGTCCTATGTAAGGATGAATAATCAATTGTTCCACAGGCTATTTGCTTCCTTCATTATGGCGTGCAAAGCAACCATGTTGTATTACAGAGCGAGAAACAAATTCAAATGGCGTCACGGACAATTAGGGGGAATGAGCCTCTTTGAAGTGCAAGAGTCAAAGAGCTGGAATTACGTAGCGAATAAAGAAAACATGTACACTAAAGCACAAAACAAACTCCTGGGCTTAATGTGATGTTCTAGCGGTTTCCTCTTTCGTGCAGATTAATGAAACAGCATGGAGCAGGCAGTTACACTGGAAAGCTCAGCGTGGTTTAGAGATGTGAGGGCTTCCAAATGCGTCACAAATACACATTTCTCCTCTATAAAAAAAAAACATTTATAGGACAAATCCAAGACAAGGACCATTAGGGTATAAAAGATTTTAACGGCACTCCACTGAGAAGCAAGACATAAAAAAGGCTGCACTTTATTAAGCCATGAAAGAATAAGTGGCCTTGTATTAGGTTGACATGGTAGAACACACAGCCCAGTCTGCAAAGACAATGAAGAGTGTCTTCCCTTTAACATTAAGGAAATACAAATCTCCATGCTGGCCGAGTGTTAATGGGCTGTTATAATCGGTTCCTCCTTTGTAAGATTAAGGGTTAAAGTGTTTTGTGTTCTTTTTCAATGTCTGTCGTGCTCTTTCTCTCCATTTCTCTCTCCCTCGGTTAAAAAAAGGATATTCACCAGCGTACACTAAACACAAGCGCTCTCAGATCCTGCTGCACCCGACCAATAAGCTTGTTTCATTTCCATAGAGAGATATAAGCCTCCCCAGCATATTAACACAGTGAAGCATCTTTACGGCCTGCCGACGTGACCCCTGCACATTTACGCTGCTGTTCTATCAAACCTGTTTACTTGCACATTTTGACCTACTGCCGTTATTAAAGGAAAACACTGCCTTGGCATTTTAGTTCGGTGAAGATTAAGTTACATTTGGATTTAAAACCGCTTTCATTAGGACCCGGTGGGGCAGTGGCCAGGAAAAGTTCGGATTTATCTGCCCTTGTTGTTTTTTTTACGGCCCCATAAATACCTGTCTTTACACAATAGCTGTCTTTACAGCCCACGGTAACGCCCTGGCCAAATGAAGGCCTCAGCATTGTGGGGTCATCTGCGTGAAGACCTGTTCATCTCGGCACCTGAAACCCAACTCCCCTTTCTCATTAGTGAGCGTGACCGCTAAGTGCCAACTATATCACAACAGACAAAGTTTGCTCGGTCCAATCAGTCCGTGAGCGTGTGTGTGTGTGCGTTCACGTGTCCCTGTAGCGCGTGCGCCGGTTAAAGGGCGCTCTGAAAGAGGATACCCTTCCTGGTCGTGAATAATGCAATGGCTTCGGTGAAAACATATGATACCAACTACTAATGCCTCTCTAATGATCTACCCAGGGGAGGAGCCATGGAGCAGGGGTGCAGAAAGAAATGGAGAGGGCTGGATGGAAAATCAGAGGGAGAGATAATCTGGGAGGGAGAGAGGGAGAGAAAGAGAAAGAGAGAAAGAGAAAGGAAGAGGGACGACGCAGGTGAGAGAGACATTTTTTTCTTTTAACATTTTAGTAATTTAGCTGACACTATTATCCAGAGTTTCTTGCAGTATGTACAGTGACATCCCCTTGAGAAACCTAGGTTAAAGTGCAATGCTCACAGTCACAAGGTCATTGGAACCGGTACCTTTCGACTACAAGACTGACTCCCTATCCACTGAAATAAAGAGCTGAAATAAACAGTAGAAAACTAGATAAACATGACAATTATGAAGCTCCATCCGACTCACATGAGAAACCAGGACCAGTAAAAGGGTGATAAAAAGGAGAAATTACATGAAATAAGGATGACGTAAACATGCACTGTGTGTGAACTCAGGGACCACGTCATCTTTACCTCAATAACAGGCTCTCAATAAAGGCTATCTCAGCCCATCCTGAATGCTACCTCTAATAATAATGAACTGGACCAAAAATATGTCATGTTTTGACTGGAGTAGCTCAGTTAACCCAAAACTTTACCAATTGTACCACAGCAAATGAAGGAGTAGGAAAGTGGAGAAACTATGAGAAACAAACTGAATATACTGCCATTAATTAATTTCATTTTGAATGTGATTGAGAATGATGACTGACATGAGCCTTTCCAGGAGGAAAGGTTGTGATTCTTTAAATGAGTGCCAATGAAAAATGTTTTTCTCAAGCACTTCCTCTCTACATATTCCCTGTCTCCTCCTCACTCCCCTCTATCATATAAGAAGAACCTTGGAGGCTTTACCATGGTAATCCTACTGTAACCCTCGACACTGTTTAGCAAACAAATCTATTTTAGTGCTGCTCTCCGAAATCTATAGAGCCTGAGCTGCATGGCCCCTGTGATCTTTTCTTAGAAATAACTCCTTCTGATGAGTGTTCCGTTACACGCGCCTCAACGACACCCAGCGTAATGTTCTGCTGCATTGTCAGCTGGGTTGGGAAGCAATATCAGTGGAGGAAGGTTCTAGGTACAAAGAGGCCAAGCTACTTGCTTCCCCTTGAACCCCAGGAACAGCTTGTTCATCGCAATACGCACCCCCTCAGCCCAGCCCCGCTATTTCCCATCATCCCTTCCTTCACCCCATTCTCCTCATGATGATTCTTCCTCCTTAATTAAAAGTTGGACATCAAGCAGGCTCTGTTCTAGATCCTGTGGACCAGTAGAGAAGAGTAGAATTTATAAATAGACACACAGAAAGGCCCTCGTCAGACAATAAGAAACACAATTAGATTACCTTCAAACTGTGACAGACTCCTTGTTTACCCATGCTGTTTGCGCAAATTAAGACAAGAGTTAGCAGACTTGGCTGTAAGTCCTGCAATGTGTAGTTGTGTGTGTGTTTGTGTGGTGGTGAATGGTTGTGTGTGTGCATGTAAAAGGAAAGCAAACAACAGCGCTTGCTTGTTGACCTAGCCTACCGTTGAGTCTAATGAGTATCCCCCTGGCAGCTCTAGCACATACACACATGCACTGACAGACACGCGCACCATTAACTAAGCCCACACTGAGGTGTATTGCTCCAGTGCTTAGAGAACGTTCCGGTCCTGCTACAGTGATTCCTTCAGCAAACATGAGTTGTGAGATGGGGAATGTACCAGAACACTGATTGAGGGCCAATCAACCCACTGACCACCTGTCAGTATCTCTGGCCTCTCTCTCTGCCCCTTCTTTCGCCACCCCACCCTCACATTCTCTCCTTCTCTCTGTGCTCTCTCTCTCTCTCTCTCTCTCTCTCTCTCTCTCTCTCTCTCTCTCTCTCTCGCTCTCTCTCTCTCTCTCTCTCAGATTTTCTAGCCTTCTCTCCCTCCCTTGTTTTTAGCAGTGAGATAACAAATGCCTGGTCAGCCAAAGAGAGAAAGAGGAAGTGGATGTGATTAACACAGCTCTCCTGTACGTGTCACTTCCTCTCTTGGCTGTTATTCATCACATGCTCCAGATTGACCTCAATGGCAAATTCATTTTCTATTAAGTGTGGGGGGGGGGTACTTTCACTCCTCTGGCCTCCTTTGATATTTCATTGCTTTCCCTCCTCATTTTGAGCACTGCAAGCCACTTAAAATCTCCCCTTTCTAATCTCTCGCTCTCTCATCTCTACTGCTTTCTTTCTCTCTTTGTTCTCTTTCGCTCACTCTTTTTCTCCAGCTCTCTCTCACTCTCCCTCTAATCTTCCCTCGCGGCTTTCTTTTTCTATTGTGTTTTGCATATCACATGCCTGCAGTCCATCCAGGACAACGGAGGGTTGGGTTTGTGAAGCCTCACTGAGTTACCACGGTAACACCAGGTATTACAACCCTAATAGGTAAAACCCACACAATTGTCTGAGGTTTACTAATGAATCACATGACAACCAGCATTCCAAAAATATCTAGTAATATAGTGTAGGTCAGCAGCTCTACATTTCATTTGCGTTAATCTAAATTATATTTAGCTTTTTTATTTTATACATATTTCATATATACTTGTTTTGCGATTTGAAAAAAAACCTGCAATTTTTCTTTTGTTATTGGCACTTGTTTGTCTATTACTGGTGTTTCTGAGTGGAAAATAAATAATACAAAACACTAAAGGGCCTTGGGGGGACCAGTAGTCTAAACCTCGAAATATAACATGGATAACCCAGCAGGGGGGTTTAAAAATTCACAAGTGCCTCTCTGCCTTTCCAGGTGCACTTGAGTAGCTGCACTGTTTACTGAGTGAGCCTGGTAACACTAGCGGAAGCAGCGCTAGCGTCCTTCAACATTAGCTGGAGCGCACTCCATGTCAGATTCTTTCTCTGGAGAGTTATGGCTTTAATATCATGACCATTCGCCATGTCCATTTGTTCTCCAGGGCAGCTATGAAACGGTCAGCGTGATTATGTTTTTCACTCAGCCAAAGACTTTTATCGGCTCCAAGCTGCAATTTTTTATATAGTGTTTTGATTTAGATGGCCGGAGAGAGAGAGAAATAGATGCTAGTTGGAATTTAGACATGTTTGGGGTAGGAAAGCTTACAGTATCTTTGACCTATAGCCAGTAGATACAATGCAGTATGAAAAGGCACACATTGATCCTGACAATCAATGCAACACATGTCTAAAATTTTTAAATGATGGGGTGAACAGCCAATGAGCTAAGTGAAGTGTTAATAGTAAAAGTATATTTTTACAAGAAACGCAATTTGATGACGTTTTCATCCGGGTCAGCAGACAGACTACCAAGCTATGAATTCAAATATCTCTATTAAACTTTGGTTAAAAAGGATTATCTTGCACTTTTATAACATGTCTGTTTCTCAAGGATGACGTATATGAAGAAATGAGAAGCTAGGGATCACTGAAAATGCGTATTTGGTTCAGAAACGTGTTCAATGCCTCGAAAACACAGCGCATGTGGTTAGTCTTAAAAATAGATTACTGTAAATGTACAGTCATGTAATTGTCATTTTCACATAATAAGATGGATTTTAAACTGTGATGTACCACCAAGGAAGAGCTAAAATGTCACTTTCATTTATGGGTTAATGGGATTTTAAGAAAAGCTTTGACAGCTTAGTAGATAGATTTCATCACACAAACTATTGTCAATAAATACTAAACTGAAAAAGCTTCTGCCAGTCGCCCTGCTGGAGGAGGACAGTGGTATACAATGTTGTCCTCCATCTTGAAGATGCGGAAGATTGATTACGATGTTGATTGCGGTGTACAAGTGTGTCTGCGTGTTGGTGCCGTACAGTGATTATTTGCAGTGCCTGGTGTGAATCCAGCATAAGTATAATGCTGGAATCACACCAGTTATGGCCAATTGGTTGCATTCCGGCAAAAGTCCATTAATTTCAATTGAAAGCAATCCGCACCGCTGCGGCAAATCTACTGGATCCAGCAAAATGTGTATGGGGTGCGGCGGGTGTGTCGCAAGAGTTGAAATTATCCAACATTCCTCCTTGCTGGAGGAAAACAGTGGTATGCAACTTTGTCCTCCATCTTGAAGATGCGGAAGATTGATTACGATGTTGATTGCGCTGTGCAAGTGTGTATGTGTGACGGTGCCGTAAGGTGATTTTTTTGCTGTGCCTGGTGTGATTCCAGCATTAGTCTTTGAGTTGTCCAGACGCCCCCATATTTTCTGGCATGTTTGATAATTTCACTTGCAATTTAGTGAAACCTGTAAAGAGCTGGAGCCAATGAGAGAGCAGAAACCTAGCAATAATGTGTTTTTGTGAGAACAAAGTGTTGTTGTGTATCCCTCAAGATCATGTAATCTTTTTTTTTAATTTTTGAATATTATAATTATATTGTGCCAACACATCTCTAGTTCGTTCTACTGTATTGCATTGTCATGTTTTACCATTGGTCCATAACCTTTTTGCTACAGTATAATGTTACCCTTAAACTTAAACTGTCTGTTAAATTGTAGCATCACATTTTAGTATTATGTACAGTCATGGTCAAAAGTTTTGAGAATGCCACAAATACAAATTTTCACAGTCTGCTGCCTCAGTGTTGATGATGACGATTTGCATATACTCCAGAATGTCAAGAAAAGTGATCAGATAAATTGCAATGAATTGCAAAGTCCCTCTTTGCCATAAAAATTAACTTAATCCCCCAAAAAACATTCCCACTGCATTCCAGCCCTGCCACTAAAGGACCAGCTGCCATCATGTCAGTGACTTTCTCGTTAACACAGGTGAGACTGTTGACGAGGACAAGGCTGGAGATCATTCTGTCATGCTAATTAAATTACAATAACAGGCTGGAAGCTTTAAAATTAGGGTGGTGCTTGAAGTAATTTTTCATCTTCTGTCAATCATGGTTTCCTGCAAATAAACACATGGAATCATCATTGCTTTGCACAAAAAGGGCTTCACAGGCAAGGATATTGCTGCTAGTAAGATGCACCTAAATCAACCATTTATCGCATCATCTACAACTTTTAGAAGAGTGGTTCAATTGTTGTGAAGGAGGGCGCCCAAGAAAGTCCAGCAAGTACCAGGACTGTCTCCTAAAGTTGATTCAGCTGTGGGATTGGGCAGCCACAAGAGCAGAGCTTGCTCAGGAATGGCAGCAGGCCAGTGTGAGTGCATCTGGACACACAGTAAGTTGAAGACTTTTGGTGGAATGCCTGGTGTAAAGAAGGGCAGCAATGAATTTCTGAGGGCTAGGGTAAAGTCATTTTTTTTCTGATAATCCCCTTTCCGATTGTGTGGGCCATCCGGAAAACAGAAGTCCAGAGAAGACAAGGTGAGTCCTACCATCAGTCCTGTGTCATGCCAAATGTAAAGCATCCTGAGACTATTCACGTTTGCTTCTCAGCCAAGGGAGTGGGCTCACTCACAATTCTACCTAAGAACACAACCATGAATAAAGAATGGTACCAACATATACTCCGTGAGCAAAATGCAAGAACAGTTTGTTGATGACCAATGCCTTCTCCAGCATTGAGCATCTAGCCATAAGGCAAAAGTGATAACTATTTTGGGTCCATGGCCAGAGAACTCCCCAGAACTTAATCCCATTGAGAACTTGTGGTCAATCCTCAAGAGGTGGGACGACAAACAAAAACCCACAACTTATGACAAATTCCAAGCATAGATCACAATGAAAAAAAGGATCAACACTGCAAATATTGACTCTTTGCATAAACGTATTGTAATTGTCAATAAAAGCCTTTGACACATATGGAATGCTTCTAATTATACTTCAGTATACCATAGTAACTACTGACAAAAATATCCAAGAACACTGAAGCAGAATACTTTGTGGAGACCAATATTTGTATCATTCTCAGAATTTTTTACCATGACTTTAGGAGAGATTAAGAGGATCTTGAAATTTTGATTAAGTGAATGTTGGTCCCATTCAAAACATATATTCGTTGACCATCTCATTATAAATTAAATTAAACATTTAGGGTTAAGATCAGGCATCACATTACTGAGTTTATGGTTAGGATTAAGTTTAGGGTTAATATTACAAAAACAGAAACTGCCTAAAAGAAAATCCCTAAAGTTAAGAAAATAACACTATTTAACTATGGATATGCTCAGAAATGCCCCCAGGTTGCTACTGTAACAGCCCATGTCATATGTTCTTACTTAACATAGTCACAATATAGATCTATATATCAATGGAATTCCTAAGATTTAGGGTCCAAAATTTCCAAAGTTCTAAACATTATTTATGCACACATTTTAAATACACAAAGCCCACCCTTTGAACAAACTATTTTGGCACAACATCCAATACAGTGGCTGGCTGTGGGTTTAAATAAAGAAGCATGCAGCCCTTTGAACACAATGGTTTGCATAATATGAAAAACCCCTAGCGCACCTGAACACACTTGGTTAAGCATGACAACAACATTTCCCAGAAACAAAACAACAAAGACAAACAAACCTGGGTTCAAATATTAGTTTGAAATTCTTTTAAATACACTCTTTGTTTGTTTATAGATTGCTGGGCATTGCCTGCTAGGTGGACCTTCAAGTTTAGTGTTTTCCATTGGTACAGATTTAAAACAGGCTTAATTAGGCACGTTGAAAGCATTTGATATTATTTAAAATACTATTTAATCACGTAGATCGGACAGGCTGCTAGGTTGGCTATAGTTCTCTTTTACTTGGCCTCATTTACTTAGTAGAGACAAAGACACTTGGAAGAAAGCCTGTATCTGGGTTACGTGGTTATTTGCAGACAGGCAGAGCTGATTAAAGGCTTTGGGCTAATTCCTCTATCTAGACCACAGGGTCTCTCTGTCCCATGGGGGGGGGGGGTCCCAGTCCACAGCTGAACATGGAACATGTGTAGCACACCTACAAAATGTGACATTATGTGACTAGTGGAATTAAAGCTATTGTTGCTGCCTAATGGTTCACAGGTTAGCATACTTTAGATTCCCTGGTCTCATATTCAAAATAAACAGTTACCGAAGGATGTGACGAGACATAAGGTATTTCCGATACCAGTGGTGGAATTCACATATAAAAGGTTTATACTCATACAGGTGTCCTGATTTGATGAACAGTGCAGCTGTGACACGCTCATTCATGCTTTACCACAGTCCTTTACATTTACCGGTGAACCACGAGAACTCCTTAGGTGTACCTTGACATTGTGCTCAGGTAATGAATATGTATATAAATAATAATATAATAATAATAATAATAATTGTAATAATATTATTGTCGACTACATCAATTTTTTATCTGATTGGGAGTATTTTTGTATTGACAGAGAAAAAGAGGCAGTACATCATGGTCACAGGTTGTTACTATGGAAAACAAAAAAAATAAACTTTTGATATGCATATCTGTTGCCTGAGAATAGTGACTCTCACAACCACACATTGATTTAAAATATTTAGAAAATGTACAGGTTTAATTAAAGGGTCGTAGCTAATAGAGATGCTGAACCACCACAAGTGAAGAAAGTGAACCCTGTCATTACGAAACATTATTGTGTACATTTGGTGACTATTAGATATTAAGATTATATTATTAGATATTCTGAGTGCATGTTACTTGAATCCTTGCACACCTTATGCATGTAAGAAAAAAGCTAGTGAAAAGGACCATAATATGCGTTCTCATCGCCTGTTAAAGGCACATTGGACGTTTTCAACTCTTGAAAATGTCACAGTGCATCCGGAAAGTATTCACAGTGCTTCCACATTTTGTTATGTTACACCTTTATTCAGAAATTGATTAAATTATTTCCCTCAAAATTGTAAATACAATACACCATAATGACAATGTGAAAGAAGTGTGTTTGAAATCTTGGCAAATATATTAAAAATAAAAAATAAAAAGCACATGTACATAAGTCTTCACAGCCTCTGCTCAATAATCTGTTTGAAGCACCTTTGCCAGCAATTACAGCCTCAAGTCTTTTTGAGAATTATGCTACAAGCTTGTCACACCTATTCTTGGGCAGTTTCTCCTATTCTCCTTTGCAGGACCTCTCAATCTCCATCAGGTTGAATGGGGAGTGTCGGTGCACAGCCATTTTCAGATCTCTCCAGAGATGTTCAATTGGCTTCAAATCTGGCCTCTGGGTTGGCCACTCAAAGACATTCACAGTGTTGTCCTGTAGCCACTCCTTTGTAATCTTGGCTGTGTGCTTAGGGTCCTTGTCCTGGTGGAAATTTAACCTTTGCCCCAGTCTGAGGTCCAGAAAGATCAGAAGCATGGTTTCAGCAAGGATGTCTCTCCCAGTTCCTGCCGCAGAAAAACATGCCCACAGCATGATGCTGCCACCACCATGCTTCACTGTAGGGATGGCATTGACCAGGTGATGAGTGGCGCCTGGTTTCCTTCAGATATGACACTTTCCATTCAGGCCATAGGGTATTTCTGGAAGTTTGTATACAACTTTTGCCCATTGTGGCAGTTTTTTTTCAAGCAATCTTTTTCTAGTTTAATTGGCAAATAATGGCGAATATCTGCAGCTAAAAACACACCTGTTGCTCTTGTATTTTCTTTTACCTTATCAGTTTCTGATGATATGGGCTACTTGAATACAGTGAGGATAAAAAGTAGTCTTGGTTTCCACAACTGCACCTGCAATTGAACTACTAAATAAACAAAGTAACATTGTGAAGCCTGCAAAAAAATCTACAATTTAGAAAACTGTCACAGTCTCCCATTCAATCTTTTGGTGGGCCTGTCTCTTGTTCTCCACCTTACACATAGACCAGCCTTTACAAAAACACATTTGTAAGATACAGTTTGCACATGCATTTGCCCATAGCTAGGTGTTTTACTTTCCATATTAGCAAAATAAATCCCGACACGTAGATAAATGGTTGTTTCACGAAATGTGCACGTGTCATGTTATCTTAGCCGTCTGAGAAAAATAAAAATAACATGCAAGACTGACATTTAGCAATATTAGAGTCTAGTTTTGTCTGTAAATATATATTTTCTTTATTTAACAAGGTAAGTCGAAGTTCATGAAGTGTAGGATTATCCAATGACAACTAATCACCACCACTTGCCATTTTAGGTCGAGCTCTCCTTCTCGTGATATTCTCACAAAGTTGGAAAAGTGACAACAATGATTACAGTGTATATTATGATGTGTGCAAAGGCTCAGAAAAGCCAAATAAATTATATATATTTTTTATGTTTTTGAAAAAGCAGTAGGTAGCCGTTTATTTATTTATAATTTCATGTTCTATGTAATCGTGTTCATGAGTGAACCGCAAATAGCACCCTGTGCGCTGCAGTTATGAATATGTGAACCATTATAGCCCTAGTAAATAAGTATTAATAATTTGTTACTTTACACCTATGCCTACCTTTTTGGTGGGAGAGGAGCAGTATTTGCAGGGTCTGCCTACCTGGACGGCGGGATAGGACCGATGTTCGCAGGGTCTGCCTACCTGGACGGTGGGAGAGGAGCGGTGTTTGCGGGTGGTCGTGGTAGACATGGTGGTGGTCGTCTCAATAAATGTGGTTGACATCTCCGGGGGCTGGGCGGTGGTGCGGGCCGACCCGGGCACATCACCGACCAATCGTACACTGCCATTGATTTTGATGTTGGGGTTTCCCTCGGCAGCCATGTTGAGGACCTTGAGTCCGTTGTAGTAGAGGCCAGACAGCTGACCCTGGTAGGGCCGACTGCGGTCACTGCCACCGATCGTGACCGTGGCCTGGGTGTTGAATATGGTTAGTTGCCGACCTGTAAGGGGGAACCAGTATGAGATCATTCATTCAAGAAGTGGCATAATAAGTTTTCAGCTTTTCTTATAATTTGTTATCCAATGTTCAAACTGTTCTTATGATGGTAGGATGTAGTTTAAGTTGACCTAAAGACAGTTTGACTAGAAAATTAAACATTTGTAAACAAAACTCTTCAGTTTAACATGAGTTCATTCGGTGTGTGTTGGTGTCTGTGCGTGTGAACATGCCACAAGTGTGTACAGTACACGCAAGTCACTGCCTGCGTCACCTACAAGCCTTGGACAGTGAAAAGGTCCTTACCGTGTATTTTAGAGGTCACCAAGAAGTGGTCAGAAAAAGCATATACAGTTATGTTGAAAACATAAACAAAGTTCAATTGGGGAAGCTAAACCAGCCTGGTTCCAGCTAGCTATCCCCCAAATATATACAGGGGTCAATGCTTCTGGCTGATGTCTCCCAGGATGGGATTACTGTAGAAAGGCCAAGGTGCTGTTTTCTGTAATTACAAGACAGGGATGGGATCTGAAGCTGAGGAGAGCAATGGGGAGGGGGGTTAAGGTCAGAGCTGTACGTCTGTTTCCTCAGACTGGCCCTGTGGGATGGCCTCTGATAGGCTGCATGTAAAAAGGTTGGTGCTAATGCCAAACTAAGGAGCTATGAGACAATGTTTTAAAGGCTGTGGAGAACATGCATATAAGCTAGAAGACATGACAAAGGGAAACTAAGCGGAATAATGTTAAAGAAAAAAGGGCTGTTGAGACCTAATATCATACGGTAATTGTAACATAGCAGATATTGAGAATTTTTTTGTACACTAGCAAATCCTTTAGCCATTTTCAAGCAAATATTCTTCAATACACAGCCAACAACTAATTGAATTATTACATTATATATTATCGAAACTACAAAGAAAGTTTGCTAACTGACTCAATTTGTATGGAGTTGTATTCAGTATCTTTATTCAAGAGCGCGTTCCTCAAATTTGAGAGCATTTCTAATTAATATTCCATTCAGATTTTGTAATAATTTCCCTCAAAACCTTGCTCTCACACTCAAATAGCCACTGCTTGCACTTGGGTTTGCTCTGCTTCTGCTCAAACTTTATGCTTGGACTCAACATGAGGTTGTTTGGACAGATTTCCTGCTCTCAGCTTTTTACTTGCACTCAGGCTGCTTCTGTGTGCTTGTGAATCTTCTCTCGATTTCTCCTGCACTCGGATTGTTCTGATTTAAAAAATAATAATAATTATAAACAGGTTTTTATATAGGATACACAGTGCACCGCATTCCAAATAATTATGCAAATGATATAAGGCAAATTTCATTGAACAAACCACCCAATAAACTCAAAATGTACTTTTCCAAATTATTATGCACAACATAGATTCAAAACATTGTATAGGCTGTAAAGAACTGAAAATGGTCATTTGTTAAATATGCATCATTAGGAGGTAATTAGTGCTGTCGGTTAAACACGTTATTAATGGTGTTAACGCAAACCCATTTTAATAGTGTACATTTTTTTATCGCGAGATTAACGCAAATCCAGTTCACAGCAATTGGCCTAGCAAACTTTGTAGTTTTTTTCACATGCTGTTGCAACAACTAGTAACGTTAGAAAAACTACAACACCACAACGGATCTAGCAAGAGCGGAAATGAAACAACAGGCACGCCGAACACAATTGATTGGGCTTGCGTTATGAGTTGTCCAAAGAGTAGTAGGCTATGTTACGTTTTGAGTGGATGGCGAGCGCAAGACGTCGAAATAGATGCCCATAAAATTCTGAATTCAATGTTTACTTTTAAAAAGTTGCCAAATGGTTCGATTGACAAGACCAAAGTGATATGTGTGTTTCGTCGTTGTGAACTGAGCTATCATTGCAGCACGTCCAGTCTGAAATATCACTTGATGGCAAAGCACACAGCTGATGCGAATTCTGTGCCCCCTTGTCAAAGCCAGGCGACAATGGATGACTTCAGCCAGTATGCAATTGTGGTATTAATTGCGAGTTACCTATGACATTAATGCAATTAATCGCAATTAAATATTTTAATCGTTTGACAGCACTAGAGGTAATATATACTGAAATCAGGGCAAGTTTCATGTTAACATAGGATCTATTCTTTGAATTCTTTCACAATTATTGCATCTATTGAACTTGTGAGTTTATGGAGAGTTTCTGCTTGAATTTCTTGTCAGAATATTCTCCCAGAGCTGCTGTTATAATGCGAACTGCCTCCCACCCTCATAGATCTTTTGCTTAAGGATGCTCCAAAGGTTCTCAATAGGGTTGAGATCAGGGGAGGATGGGGGGCCACACCATGAGTTTTTCTCCTTTTATGCCCATAGCAGCCAATGACACAGAGGTATTCTTTGCAGCATGAGATGGTGCATTGTCATCCGTGATGGGAATAACAGCGTTATAAATAAACGGCGTTACTAATGGCGTTAGTTTTTTCAGTAACGAGTAATCAAACAAATGACTGTTTTCCCTGTTACAACGGCGTTAGCGTTACTGACAAAATAAAATGTGGCGTTACTTTAATTAAGCTCAATGAAGCGATAGCTTCCTTTCTGCAGGACCTGCAAAGTTTTTTTTCTCTGGTGTGTGTGTGTATGTGTGTCAGGGGGGTGGTAGACAACCACAACTGATGATGATTGGCTTAGAATACATTTCCATCGTTTGCCAACCAACCAGAGGGCGGGTGTTCACTGTTCAGTTCACACACACGCACAGACAGTCGCACACACAAACGGCCAGGATTCAAAGAGATGCAAGTCAAACGAGTTCAAAAGTAGCTTTCGCGAACTGTAAGTATAATAAGCACTACTTTTCCCTCGTTGAGGTAAAAGTCAAGAATGTTTATGTAACATGCAACTTATGTACAGGAAGAAAGACCCTCCACGTCAGTGGCAAGTAATTCAAATCTAATAAAGCATCACATCGTCACATGCTGCCACAAACTAGTGGCCAAGAATGCAGCTGATGATGTGAGCTCCGCTACAAAAGGAGATTGAGCTACGACATCAAAGCAACTTAAACTAGATTTTTATCCACCACCGCAAACTCTTAAAACTCAGACTAATATTTGATTCTATTTAGTGTCCATTTCATTCATTTAACATATTTAATATTGGGGGCTTCCAAGTTATTTGACAAACTTGATTTTTTTAAGTAACGCAATAGTTACTTTCTCTGGTAATTAGTTACTTTTATAATGATGTAACTCAGTTACGAACTCAGTTACTCTGTGAGAAGTAACTAGTAACTATAACTAATTACTTTTTTTAAAGTAACTTGACCAACACTGATTGTCATGCAGGAAGATGATTTTGCTACAAAAGGCACAGTTCTTCTTTTTGTATCTTGGAAGAAAGTGCTCAGTCAGAAACTCAATATACTTTGCCAACGTAATTTTCACACCTTCAGGGACCCTAAAGAGGCCTAGCAGCTCGCTCCTTATAATTCTGGCCCAAAACATGAATCTGGCACCTCCTTGCTGATGTCACAGCCTTATTGGGACATGGTGGCCATCCATCAACCATCCACTACTCCATCTATCTGGAACATCCAGGGTTGCACAGCACTCATCAGTAAACAAGACAGAAAATTAGTCTTCATGTATTTCTGGGCCCACTGCAATCATTTCTCTTTGTGAGCATTAGTTAAGGGTGGACGAATAGTAGATTTATGCACAACTGCAAGCCTCTGGAGGATCCTACACCTTGAGGTTTACGGGACTCCAGAGGCACCAGCAGCTTCAAATGCATGTTTGCTACTTTGTAATGGCATTTTAGCAGCTGCTCTCTTAATCCGAGGAATTTGTCTGGCAGTAACATTTCTCATTATGCCTTTATCTGAACGAACCCGTCTGTGCTCTGAATCAGCCACAGATCTTTTCACATTACGATGATCATAGTGCTGGGCGGTATACCGGTTCACACCGAATACCGGTGTTTATTTTTGTTATGATATTAATTTTTTATATACCGTGATACCAGTGTATTTGAATACATAATGTCCGGAACACTACGCTGCGCAACACTGTTTCAGTTCAGACCCTTTTCAATGTTGCGCTTCTAAACACGCATGGTGCAACTGAGAGGCATGGGGAGGGTAAACAGTAGTGCTCAGGGGCCGGTTGCACCAGCTGGATATATAGGTCCTAACTGTACCTCCAACCTAAAATGCCCTTTACGTCTGACTTTATATTTATACCTGTTGCACCAGCCGGGCGTAAGCTCTCAATGAGCTACACCTTATAGCCAGCAGGCACAGCCAGGGCGCAAGATGCTGATTTATATAAATTATTTAAAATGTATTGTTTTTCTGACTCTCTAATGGCATTAAGATTTAGCTGTAATTTCTTTGGAGAAAAGACTGTTTTGTTCAATCGAAGATACAGGGCACATTATTGACGTTAGCAGTGAACTACATGGATTATCAATCAAATGCCTGGAAATAGCCAACGTGTTATTTGTTAAAACGGTACTACCTACGTTACAAACTAATCCTAATTAGTCACTTTCAGCTGTGGGATCCATCCCAAAACATTGTTTTCCATCACTACAGTATTGAACATTAATGCTTCTTAAGACTGACGCTTCACTGCCCTTCCTCATGCTAAAATGTGAATATCTTTTCAGTTATCTTTCTCAAGTTAGGACAATTTTATTTGTTTTGTCTAATTAAAGTTGGTTAAAGTAGCTAATTCCATGTATTTTTCGTACCGTAGTGCACCACAGCAAACACACGCATTATTTAGCTTTGTAACTCAGAACAATTAGTAAAGGGGTTTAGCTATTTAAAATTATCTTGCAGGCACATCGAATTTAGGGATCTATTTATTATTAGTGGAATTTATAATTACATGAAAATAATATATTTTTAAGCCAATGTAATGCAAGTATTTTAATGGTAGCTTCTCTTTTCTTTTACACTTTATGGCTTATGGCACGAAATGGTTGCCAGGGGGCGATGTTCGAACGTTTAAAACAGAGCCATATATAGAGATAGAATGGCCAACTAGGGAATCGAGTATTCTGAGCTATCCCGTTATGCGATTGGTTTCGAGGTGGTCACGTATTTTGTGGACTCCATGTTGGAGCCCAACATTCAGCTGATTCCCATTGACATAGTGTAGCGAATAGTGGAAAAACATGTAATACATTATTTTAAAAATTACAGAAATCACTGAAAAAAAATGCACAACTGTGGCGCGTTTGGCTGCAATGAAAGACCGGGAAGCGTGGAAAAAAATTACAAGTTCCCCCGTGAACCAGAAAAGTGAGGGAGCTGTATCTGAAATGAATGTGTTGTTTTAGGCTACAACATGGGAAGGGTTTATTGATGTGTGTTAATAATAATAATAGCCTAACAATGCAGTACGTTACATTGCAGCACTAGTTACAGTTACAATTTTTGCTATCGATTAAGTTTAATCTGTTGTCGGCGATGGATGAACTACAAAAGGTTAGCTATATCAGGAATCGGAAGACTGAAAAGGTAAACACTACTCAGAGACTTATTAGGCAACATGTTCACTCACTACAATGAGCATTTTTAGAGGCCCATTTATGATATAGAATGTAAATATGCACTGGAATATTTCCGTAAGGGCCTTTTACATATTGACAAATGTTGATAATAACATGTATGTGCCGGTAATAGTGAAAATAAGCGATTTATTTCAAGATAGCATATTCGCCCCATAGGGTTACACTGTAGAGTCATCTCACGTAGCAACTATCACTAGTAATGTTCTGATTTCACGGACGTGCGTTGCTTACGGTGGACTTAGCTACGACTAGTCTTATTTTTATTTGGTGCAACAGCTGTAAATTCTACTCACAACATCGGATAAAAGCAATTTGCTCCACCACCTTAGCCGCAAGCACATCTTGGAATACAAAAAATGTAAGAATCTACTGCAATAATTCCTATCTCAACCAGTAGAAAATACTGGGAACCCCTGATTATGCATGGAAAAATTTTTAATACCGTCATATACCGTGAAACCGGTAGAATTTTGAAAAATACCGTGATATACATTTTTGGTCATACCGCCCATCACTAGATGATCATGCTTAAGTTATCATGAAATATCTCATATTTTCGTACCTTGTCCAAGGCATTGCACTATTTGACATTTTTTCGCAGCAGAGAGATTATTTTTATTTCCGATATTGCTTGAAACCTGTGGTATGCTTAATAATGTGGAACATCCTTTTTAAGTAGTTTTCCTTTAATTAGGTTCACCTGGCAAACTAATTATCACAGATGTCTGAGATTTATTTCAGTGATCCAAAGAGCCTGCAGACACAATAGTATTCATGAGTTTGATTGAAAAACAAAATATTTAATGTTTATGACACTTAATTCCAATTTGCATAATTGTTTTGGAATGCGGTATATACATACATATATATATATATAACTTGCTTTTTTATTTCAAAATTCTTAATAACTCAAGGGAAGTACAAATAAAAAAGCCTTTGAAGGCGGGATTGGAGGAACTGTGCATGAGTACCCGCCCTCAAGGGACATTTTAAAGTGAAATTAATGCATCCTCGATGGGGCAGGGATCATTTAATTGGTCAACCCTACACCTGGAATTCTTTTTGTTGGTGAATTTTGACACGGTTGTAAAACTAAAAATCTGAGAAGGCAGGAGAACTCAGAGAGGAAAAGATTTGCAAGCGCACAGAAGATGTCTAAGTGTGAGGAGAAGATTCTTAAATTAAGTGAGATGTTATTAAATGTTGTTTATTACTGAATTTGCATAAAAAATAATAAACATAGGTGACAGAAAAATACAATTTGTTTGAATTAATAAAGAAAATATTCACAACTGTTGCTGATGTTGAAGGTGTAGGTGTTGGTGAGACAGAGGCCAATGCAGGGGAAGTGTGTTCAAAGATGTTTACTGAACACTGCTGACTAAATGCTGACTAACCTGTATATCGATGTGACACAACGGATATCTATTAAGCTTTACTATGCTCTAGCAAATGCTATACACACAGAGCATACACATGGCTCAAGATAACGTATCCATTATGTACAACACTTAGTGGTGAAGACACAATCAAGAATGAAAACTTATAATGTCCGTCAGTCCCATGACAACCTGACATGTAGCCATCCTCACATTCTAACACCCACACTAAGTCACAATAACACGCATCTACCCTCTGGATACAGAAGCTGATGTAGCTTTCTTAATTACGCAGCGCAAACCGGTGTGGAGTAATCAACCAACACCATTCACGTGCGTAATGGGAACTACCCAAGAGTAGCTGCACTAATTGATTTCCGGGGGGTCATGCGCAAAAACAACACATAACACAACCATACATAAACAATACATAATCACTCACACACATATCCTGCCACGATGCATAAAATACATTATACATTCATATCCAAAAGTTTAGGCCCCTTGACAACTTCCATGATTTACGTCTAATTTCTTTTTGATGCATATTGCACATTTTCTGTTCATCCAATAATCCTCATTTCACTACAGAAATATTACTGTGTCCTTCAGTTATTTGATAGATCAAAATTAAATTTCTGATCCAAACACCCAAATATTTACAAATGAAAATCATGGAAATTGTCAGGGGTGCCTAAACCTTTGCATAAAACTGTACTTATTTGGTTGTTTTTAGGAGAGTGCCTTTTAAAACACTTGTCCTTTTTCTATTAACGGCAGTTATGATAGAGATGCTGCAGAACTGTTTGGTCTACTCAAGTCTTCTGTATGGAGCCAAATTGTTCTGCATAACTCACCAGAATATGGCCCTAAAACACCATGTTATATTATGGTCACTGGGAAATTAGTGTTTGAATGTTTTATCAACTTGTTTATTCTATTTTTGCACTGCACATCTGTTAATCTATAAGAATGTTTATTGAAAACTTTGTCCTACAAAACATATGGTCATGTTTTAATGTTATTTTTGAATATTTATATTGTATTTTTTTTCTTTTCAAATACATCACTCTCTGGTGTTCACTTTCTTTTGTTGATCACTTGCTTCTACCGAATTTAACATCCTCTAAATATTTAACAATTGTTATATCAGATCATGGCTTACTTACTCTTGACAAAGTTTGTTCAATCTAACCCCGTACCCCTCCATGCTGGAGATTAAATTCCTTCTTTTATCTGATGCAGACGTCTGTGGCTTTATCAAGACCTCCATTGATAACTTCCTGTATTCTAATCCGACAAGCTCAAAATCCCCGTTGCTCCTATGGGAGACACTTAAGGCCTACCAGTATTTTAGATGTGTGATCATCTCTTACTCTTAGCATTTAAATAAAACCCAGAAGGATAAGTTGGAGGACCTATTCTGGATCTGGACCACCAATTTGCTCAGTCACCATCACCAGAGCTATATAAACACAGTGTGAGCTTGTAGTCCGAATTTAAACTTTTTATCCACAAAAAATGCTGAAAGGTGTCACACTGTCCTGGACTGGGATGGTGTGGCAGTGGACTGAGAGATTGGAATCTTTATATATTTTAGGTTAATTCTGTGTATTATGAGTATTCGGTTGTTTGTGTTCATTCATGGTATACCAGTGCAAGGCACTGTAGTTTTGAGTTTTATATACTCTCTCTTTAAGTTGTGTGTATGTGTGCACCACTCCCCTGCTTGGCTAGAGCTATGATGGATGTTAGCTAAATTTAGACTGGTACTTGTAGATCTGATAAATAATTGCCTGCAGCCGTGTCAATTAGTCTTTCTATATAGGCTCTTGCCAAGCAAGGGTGTGGTGCTGGTCATTGATTATACATTGTCTCTGTTGTCTTGCTGTTCGCAGGAAGAAATACTATGACTAGGTGTGTTGTGATAAAAGTGTGGTTGTAGCTGGAATTCCACTCGCTACACAGTTCACCTACAACTGCCTTTCCACTGTATGATTCCTGGATTCTGCTACATTAAACACAACAAACCATCACTGCCTGCTTGGTAAAAGGTTACTGTTGCATTCGCAAGCTACATACTATGAGCATGATTACAGGGCGAGCCATCTGCTGGCACATTTATTAAATTGCTGTGCTGCCACCCGTTTAATTCCACAAATTAAACACTCTTCTAATAGCATAATTTCTGATTCTAAGCAGATTAATGACTCCACATCTTTCTATTCCTCACTTTACACATCTGAGTTCCCATCAGACACCACAAATATGACTCAGGTTTTGGATACTTTAGAGACTCCCACAGTTCTTGCTGATGCTATAGATGGCCTTGACTACTCTCTGAGCCTTGAATAGGTGGTTAGGACTATCAAATCTATGCAAGTTTAAAATTTAGACCTTGTTTAACATTATTTATTCCAAAAAATGTTCAAAGTCCTCTGAACTTGTGGTCTCCCTATATGCACAGAAGGCCTTTCATAAAACTGAATGGGAGTACCTATTTACTATTCTTCAGAAATTTGGATTTAGAGACAAATTTAGCTTGTGGATCTGTCTTTTGCATGTATCCCCAAGGGCTAATGTCTGTATTAATGACATTCACTCTGACTACTTGCCCTGGAAAGCGGGACCATGCAGGGTTGCCCTCTGTCCCCCATACTCTTTGCCATTGCCATTGAGCCCTATTCTCTAGCATTGCAGGCTTCTCTCTCTTTCCATGGTGTATTACGAGACGGCATTGTGCATACGTTATCATTGTATGCTGATGATCTGCTGTTCTATGTACATAAACCCACACCTCATTATCCTCCATTATCTCCATTCAGGAGAACTTTGGGTTATTTTCTGGTTACAAGCTAATCTCCAAAAGAGTGAGTGCTTCCCAGTGACTTGCCCTTTCAGCTTAAATGCTCTGGCTTCAAGTACTTAAAGTGAATGTGACTTGGTCATTATCTGCCCTCTGTCAACTTGTACCCCTTCTCACTCAGATGAAAGCTTACTTTCAGAAGTGGGGTAATTTACCTCTGTTACTAATAGGAAAGATTAATGCTGGAAAAATAAATAGTTTCCCGAAATGTCTTTACATTTTTTAGTCTATGATGTTGTTCTTGCCCAAGTCTTTTTTGTTGTTGTAATTAATCAGGCTGTTCATTCATTTGGGGAGGAAAGGTACCCAGAGTGTGTAGGTCTTCAGAGATGCAAATACAGTGGCTTGTATTTCCCAATTTTCTTTATTATTTTTCGGTGGCAAATATTCAGAAGCACTCTTAAACTTTGTGCCACCTAGAGATACTATCATGCACTTCCACGTCTTTAAAGACTTTAATTTGTTCTGCTCTCCCAATTTCCCACTCTCACTACACTGGCAATCCTGAAGTACAGTTTACAATAAAGATCTGGTACCTTTTTCAGCGCCATTATAAATTCCCCTCTGCATCTGCTATCGGCCCAATTGACAAAAACCACCTATCCTCCCCCTCCCTTATTGACAATGCCTACTCTCTCTATGGTATTAGCCTCTAAACTCTTGGATGCTCTATTGACTGTTATGCGCAGACAGAAAGCAGGATTCTCTCAGGTCTATTAATTTATTATGGGTTTCGACAAACACTCTAGCAACACATAAATCTGCCTGGGAGCAGGAAATTGACGTTGTGCTCACGGAGAACTGGCGGGATGAAGTGATAGGCAGAGTTACCTCAACTACATATTGTGCCTGTCTCGTTCTTTTACAGTTACCTGGTTCATAGAGTTCACTTCTCCAAGTCCAGACTATCTGAAATTTGCTCACTGTGATTGATGTTTGTGACAGATGACATACCATTCTGTGTTACCATCATCATATGTTTTTTCTATGCCTGAAGCAGAGGGACTACTGGGACTGTTCTGGGTCTTATCTAAAATACTTCAAATTTGCCTGCTCCCCTGTCCCCTGATAGCTGTTCTGGAAGACTTACTCTCATTCAAACCCAAACATGTAGACACGGTTGCTTTTACTACACTATTGGCTTGATGCAGAATTTAATGGAAGTTCCTTCAGTGGAAGTCTTCCCAGCCCCCCTCAGTTTCTCAATGGCTCAAAGATGTTATGTTCTTCCTGCAGCTACAGAAGATTAGGTTTTTCACCAAAAAGTTTCTTTGACAGATGGCAGCCTTTTATTTCTTACTTTGAGGGCCTCCAGAGACTCCCTGGCTAGTTCCAACAGATGTTAGCATAGGCTTTAAAAAATGTGTTTACATAAACTTTACCTTTTACATTTTCTGTGATTTTGACCTGGTCTGTTTGTGTGTAAATTAAAAAAAAAATATTTCATTTATTTACTTTATGCTCTCAGTGTATGTTAGATTGGTTATGCCCGGGGGGCAGACTGGGTTTTGGTGAGGGGGGTGGGGCTATGGGAGGTTTTAAATATATACATATACATATATATATATATATAGAGAGAGAGAGAGAAATATTATGTGCATTTTGTTATACTTGTGTCTGTGTTACTGACAATCTTAATGAATAAACCATAAAAAGAAGAATAAAAAAGTTAGAAGTTGTCTTAATGTTACCTTTCTCTTGTAGCCAATCCACTACTGGCCGGGCGTATTTCAATGGGAATTTCTTAGTGGCAATTTCAAGGCGTTCATTGTCAGAAGTTGCTGTTTAGAGTTTAAAGAAATATTTAAGACATTTAGAAAACAGTCTGCATTATAACACATTTTAACACATGCTCATTTGAAAGTTTTGTATTTTTCATGCAAGCAAGAAACACAAAGTAGTACACTTTTAATTGCACGTTTAAATTGATGTCTTGTTTATGAGATAGCTGAAGGGTTATAAGTAAAGTGCTAACAAACATTGAGGTAATTTGCTGCTCTGCTGGGTTTCATGTGGCCTTTCTCACTGGGGACAGAAGCACCTCGACATTCTTGCTTTCAATTAATTTAAACATCGACAAAGATTTTCAGAAAGAAGGCATCATAAAAACCAGCAGTTTTTTTTCTCAAGGGATGCAGTATATTACAAAAGTCACATCACTGTTAATAAACCTGATATAAATGCACATGCACATGCAAAGCTAATTAGTGAACATAGCAACAGTGGGTTTTTGTCTTCGTAATATCAAACAGTAAGAATGAAAAGATTAGCCAATAGCTGTGCTTATATACATTTTTATTGGACAGCATTTGCTTCCTGAAAAACCAGTCCACTTTAACAGTCGAACTCTTAGTTTGTGTGCGTGTTTGTATTTACCCACAATGCCTAAATTAATGGACAAGACTTGTGGGCAAATAGAGGAGCTACAGTTGATGTTACAAAGGAATATAGATGAATATGATTATGCCAGGTACACTACTGCTTTACCACTAGTGTCCAGTGGTGATATGTGATGGAGGTTGAAATTCTATTCTTGATGTCTTCTCCTGTCCCTATATTCCATATAAATTGTCCAAATCCCGCAAAAATTACAAAATAGTTTCTGTCCTGATAAAAAATACCTCTCAAATTTTACCATTCTAATTGTCCCATGCAGATATTAAAAATGCCTGTTTCTATATATTTGATCCCACCCAAACTTAAATTCTTCCCTGATTGACACCCGCAGGACTGCTGTTGCCATGTCAACTTCTACTGGAAGACAAACTGCTTCAGGGTCACAGTATTCTAGAACAAAAGGGTGACCAGGGTACCTTGGGGCCAACCCAAAGTATCGTAAGGGGCTCTGCTCCCTTCACCGTTATCCTCTTTGATATAAGCAGTGTGCAAAAATAAAGAGCCAGCAGGTCGCTGTGTCGGCACATCCATGTGTGTGCTTAATGCTCCTTAGCCTGCCCGCTGGAGTCACCTGCTTTACACATGTTGTCAAATTGCTTTACAAGTGAAATATATCCTTCTTCCAGCACTAAAATTGCATCAGCCCCGTAGATGTCAACTTTAATTTTTGTGACTGTCTGAAGTCTGATGGCAATAAATAGATAGAACAGAGAAGATGGGCGGAGGATAACACTACGGATGCCCGTGTACATATTGGCCGACGTATTTGCGTCACCTCAAATTTGTGTCAGGTACTGTCAAACAGGAGGCATGCCATTGTCATAATGATTCCATTCATCCAATCACTAGTGGCAAACAATCTTGCCCAGTGTGTTTGTTTGTCTCAATCACTCTCCTATTGGTCACACTCATCATCCTACAATTCCTTTCACTTCATCATCACACAGTTCTGTTTCTCTTTGTCCCTCATGTTTCCTACCTGGGTGGACAAAATGACATCATCCGTTTGTGGAGGGACGTTTTAGAGGACTCTCTCTCTCTCTCTCTCTCTCTCTCTCCTCTCTCTCTCTCTCTCTCTCTCTCTCTCTCTCTCTCTCTCTCTCTCTCTCTCTCTCTCTCTCTCTCTCTGCTGACTGCTTTGCCAATGGTTCTGAAATGGGAGCTTCATTGTGCAAGATATCCCCTCAGTATCTCCAGGAGACAATGGCAACCCAGGTCCTTTATCTGGCCATCCACACCGCTCTCATTTAATCGCAGGATTAGACGCCCATCTCACACTGAAAAGCTTATCTCTCTTTCTCTTCCCTTCCCTCCATCCATCCATCTATCCTTCCTTTTTCTGTAGCCTCCCCTCTACCAGTGTAGATTTATAGGGGTGAGAGATTCTGTTTTTCGATACCAGTAATTGTATTTGGCTTGTAGTGTACATGAGTATTTATCCCACACATAGAGATGCCAGAATTACCCTAAATCTACAGCAGATAAAGGTCGCTCAAGGTGTTTGTTTTCCTTCTGCTTCCCTCTTTCATTCTCTTGCTTTCACTCTCTCTTTCTCACTCTTTCAGAAATATGTTTCCATGTTGTATGGAAGTAAACACAGTGTCCATATATTCAACCATTTTGCAGGATGGCGGGCAGTATCAAAGGTCTTTCGTGAACCATCCATATCTTTTCCCTGACATGGAAGGTTTCTCAGATCCCGGTTGCAAGTTAACAAAAAGACAACAGAGCGTCCCCTGGCAAATAAGCCTACTACTTATCAACTCCCAGATGCACTGAAAAAAATATTTCATTGATCCAACTTAAAAAATTTAGAGTAAAAAATCACACCAATATTTTGTATGCTTACCCAACATAAAATAAATACATTTGTTGAACCCATGATTTTTAGGTTGTCGCAATAAATGTCATTCAGTTTTGTTAAACATGTATTTTTTAAGTTGGTCATCATAGCCAATCATTACATTTATACGTTGAGCCAATGTTGATCGTCAAATTTGTCACTTTGAAAATCACTTCGAGATTGTATTTTTACTAATTAGAAAGACACATCTAACTGGTAGAACATCCAGCATCTGTAATATTTTATCACCCACAACTTGCAATGGTAAAAACTGCAATGGTGAATTTGTTTTTTTTTTAGATTTGCGCATTGTAACTACATAGACAGGAACACTCTTCTCAGTAATGGTTGCAATAAACTAAACCACTTACATTTCATATTAGGTTTGAAAAGTAAATCTTATAAGTATTATCGAATTGAATTATTAAACAAAGTAATTGAAACATGAATGCATAAAGCAGAACATATATTACAACAAAGAATTCTTAAAAAGAGGAAGTGCTGAAAAGCATGCTGGGAAATGTCAACACTTGCAAATATGGCGTAACCTAAAAAATATGCTTTGAGTCAAGATTAAATCTTTAGGTTTGCACTTCCCAGGCAATAAAAATTTTGTCTGAATTAAAAATGATAGGTTATACAATGTTATACAATGAACTCATATTATTTTAACTGAATGGAATGAGAATAATTGCATTGGATGAACAACCACTTGTCATACTTTTTTCAATGTGGAGCCATAGGCCGACCGACATATCAATCAGTCCAGATAGGAGGGTCAGTTCTCCTGTACTTATAAAATTCTGACATGCCAGAACTGCCATTTTACTGGTGAAAATGTTTGAGGCAAGCCAAATAGGCGGGTTATGGTGTCCCTGCCCTCGTAGCTATTGCCCGTCAAGTCAGTTGCCAAAGCTAGAGGGGAAATAAACCTGCGATGGCACGACTGTCACAGGATGGCTGAGGCGAAGCGAGGCCTCATTCATATGAAACAGGGGGGTCTGTGCAAATGAAAGCAATCATCCTGAAGCACGCGGTGTGTCTTCTGAATGCGCCTCTCGATAAGCACGAAGGAGGTGCTGCTTTTTCAAGGCAATTTGCCACAGACTTCTCATTCTTGTTTCTTCATTCCTCTCTTCTCAACAACAAGGCGTGACTCTGGCAATAGATCCATATCTCACTGACTATACCTCACAGACAAAGAATATATCAGAGGCAATGAACCACTGCATAGAGTGCTTTAGTACCATCTGAACAAAACGAGACCATCTGAATGGAATGCCGAAATAGCCCAGAGGGAGTGAAAGAACATTGTAAATGTGAGTTGGTCTAGTCATTGGGAAATGAATTTTGTTTAGCTAAACTCAGACATTGGCTACAAAAGTATTTTGAGACTAGAGAAATAGTCCTTGGGGTAAAAAAACACCTCTGAACGAAAACGTACAAACTGATTTTTCTTTTTCTCCACACTCATAAATGTCTGACATTGCCTTGACGTAATATGGTGTCATAATTAAGTGCTCTAACTCCTTCCTCTGAAGATGTCCCTCTGCCCCAGAAAGTAATAAACAGCCGTTGGCTCTATACCCAGTGGCTTCCCTGCGGGCATCTTAGCATGCAGACCATGGCTGAGCTGAAATAGTGTTTCTCTAAGCTAGTTCCTGTGGGATTACAACACATATCTGCATGGCTGGCTCCGATAAGTAGTAGGATGGAACTTTCCAGAGTGTACCACCCCTTCAAGTGAAATAAAGAGGGGGAAGCGCTTCACACACGCACATACCCTCACCAAGGATTGAAAGTTCTATTGAGCGGAAAGGGAGCAAATTAAATTTCAAGTATATTATTTATCTGAGCTTTTTTAGTAGATTGGATGAAGAAATACAGTAGTTCCATGCTAACGCTATATTAAAAGGTTTAGAAGTAATACAGGAATTACAGACGAGATGTTGATATTTTCAAATGTAGAAAAAGGTTGCAAAATTGTACTGATCTTGTAGTAGTATTGGCTAGCAAGTGTGGTATTGTATAAAGTTGTCCTTGTACTCACTGTATGAAATAGGGCATTTGGAGTAATTTAATGTGATTTACTTAATCTTCTGTATGCTCCTTACAGAGTAGACAATTTTTTTTGGTTCACTCATCCACCACTTTCCAGTTCCAGAGTAAAAGAAATTGGATATTTGGAAAGGGAGAATAGCATTATAAAGCAAAATTTGGACTTCAAATGTCATAGGGCAATCACTACAAACCCAAAATAACAGTGGTCTGTCTCAACTTCATAATAATCCAGAGTTAAAACTGTAATGTGACCCATACAGTTGTATGCAAAAATGTAAGCACCTCTGACAATTTCTATGATTTTCATTTACCGGTATAACTAATTGGGTGTTTGGATCAGCAATATTATTTTGATCTATCAAATAACTGAAGGACACAGTAATATTTTAGTCGTGAAATTAGGTTTGTTGGATGAACAGAAAATGTGCATTATGCATACATTTGGGCACCCCAACAGAAATATCACATTCATATTTAGTTGAGCCTCCTTTAGCAGGAATATAGATGCTTCCTACAGCCTGTAATGAGTGTCTGGATAGTGGATGAAGGAATTTTGGACCATTCCTCCCAGCAAAACCTCTCCAGTTCAGTTAGGTTTGATGGTTGCCAAGCATGGACAGCCCGCTTCAAATCACCCCACAGATTTTCAATGATATTCAGGTCTGGGGACTCAGATAGCCATTCCAGAACATTGTACTTGTTTCTCTGCATAAATGCCAGAGTAGATTTTGAGAAGTGTTTTTGGTTGTTGTCTTGTTGAAATATCCAGCTCCGGCATAACTTCAACTTTGTGACTGATTCCTCTACATTATTTTCAAGTATCTGCTGATATTGAGTGGAATCCATGCGACCCTCAACTTTAACAAGAATCCCAGTACCGGCACTGGCGACAAAGCCCCACAGCATGATGGAACCTCCAACAAAATTTACTGTGGGTAGCAAGTGTTTGTCTTGAAACGCAGCGTTATATTGCTGCCATACATAAGGCCCCTTTGTTATTACCAAATAACTCCATCTTCGTTTCATCAGTCCACAGCACCTTCGTCCAAAATGAAGCTGGCTTGTCCAAATGTGCCTTTGCATACCTCAAACAACTCTGTTTGTTGTGTGTGTGCAGGAAAGGCTTCTTCCACATCACTCTCCCGTACAGCTTCTCCTTGTGCAAAGTGCTGAACGATGTTGAACGATGCACAGTGACACCATCTGTAGCAAGATGATGTTGTAGGTCTTTGGAGGTGGCTGTTTTTGACCGTTCTCACAATCCTTTGCCTTTGTATCTCCAAGATTTTACTTGGCCTGCCACTTCTGGCCTTAACAACAACTGTGCCTGTGGTCTTTGATTTCCTCACTATGTTCCTCACAGTGGACACTGACAGCTTAATTCTCTGCAATAGCTTTTTGTAGCCTTACCCCAACCCATAATGTTGATCATTATTTGTTTTCAGGTCATTTGAGAGTTGTTTTGAGGCCCCCATGTTGCCACTCTTCAGAGGAGAGTCAAAGAGAACAACAACTTGCAATTAGCCACCTTAAATACATTTTCTCATGATTGGATGCACATGTCTATGAAGCTCAAGGCTTAATGAGCTCACCAAACCAATTTTGTGTTCAAATTAATCAGTGCTAGGTAGTTACAGGTATTCGAATCAACAATATGACAAGGGTGCCCAAATGTATGCACCTGTCTAATTTAGTTTTAATGCATATTGCACATTTTCTGTTAATCCAATGAACCTCATTTCACTACTGAAATATTGGTGTCATTCAGTTATTTGATAGATCAAAATAAAATTGCTGATCCAAACACCCAATAATTTATAAATTAAAATCATAAAAAATGTAAAGGGTGCCTAAACTTTTGCATACGACTGTACATTATAAGTTAAAAATCAACTGAACAACAACGAGCAAAAAGGACATGACATCATTGAGCTAACACTGAGGTAAATTGAGTGTCTCACTCGAATGTCCGAGAAAATGTGTTCACAATGTCTGCAACAATTTCCATGTCCAGTCTCCGCAATCATAACACGAGAGCAGGTGCAACTGAGGAGAAAACCATGAAGAACACTCTCAAAAATCGAATGTACAAGCGTATATCTGGACAGAGATGAGGCTGTTTGTGTCTTTTCCATCACAAGCAGACAGTCTGAATGTTCTGAAGAGATTGTTCACCGCACGCTGTCCCGGTAGCACCGCGGCAGCACTGAAATGATCCAGTGATTTGACTGCCACACGTGGAGACCCGGGCCAGCGTAACCCAGGTAACAGCACAGAACAGCCCAGTGGTGGGGGTAATTGTTGACCATTTTCCCCTGCTGTCGTTGGCTATTAGTGCCACTGAGGCCTGTGGGGGATCCTGAGGCTGACATAGGGACATCACCATGAATCACACGGCCGGCATGGCAATCCCACATCGCCTCACCCCAACTCAGCCTTGTGTTCTTCCCCTTTTCTCTCTCTCCTTTCTTAAGTGTTGATTATTTATTTTTGCCTTCACAGGAAACTCGACCAGCTGATCAGGACACCTGTTATTTTCTCTCGCAACAGCTTGACAGACATATTTATTCATGCTCTCACTATTGTCTATTTACTAAATAAATACAGTCGGCAAGGACAGAATATAGCATATACTTTTTATTTTTATGTGATTTTTCCCTCTTTTTGTCCCCTAACAATTGGTCTATCCGATTCTCTATGACCCTACCTTGTCAGCAGCTCCACAACTCCTTCGACTGATCTGTGGGATGGTGAGGAACGCTCACATGGTTCATCCAACCACATGTTGCCGAGCCGGCCAATTCTTTTCGCACTGTTCACCCAACATGGAAGCCTTTAGGCAGATCAGATGTGGGATGATGACACTCACTAACTATACATCCAAGACTGGATTTACAGGTGCCCGAATTCTGCACAAAAGGACTCGCTGGAGAGCGATGTGGCTAGGTAGATCATTCGATTGATCTATCGCAAATCTCATGCTGGAGGTCCGGGGGATTGTTGGTGAAGCCATAGTCAGGCTTGCAATGTAGTGACTTAGCCATGAAGACCCCAGAAAAGAGCATTTCTTTGTTGAAAGCACATTAAGTGGATTCGAAACCATATTGCAGCAGTTGATGTGCACCGGAGGCAGCATCTTAGATGGCTGGACTACTCTAGACTAATTGTAAAACTGCTTATGCCCTCCTGACGCAACGCTCCTTGTCTCCTCCTCAATGGAGGAGACAGGTGGTGTCCCTCTCCTCTGACGTTGTTCTCTTAGAGGGTTTGAGGAGTATCTGAGATGCCCTCCTCTTGTTCAAATATTCAAATAATTTGGCCCTTGGGGTTGCAGATAAAGTGTCCATAGCCATATGGTGATCAATCGCGTGGTAACTACAGATGTTTTCAATTTTAAGGGCGTGTGTAAGTACTCATTCCAAGTAAAATTGTATTACACAAGAGTCTACCTACTTCATTACCTGACTTCATTTAAAAAATGGTTGCTCTTCTACTAATCAATTTATTTATAGTGTACTGGGCACAGGAAAGAGAAAAGGAATGAGAGAGAGAAAGAGAAAAAGAGGAAAGAAGAGGGAGAGAAAATAGAATGTTAAATAACTAAATAAAGATCTTGTTTTTTAAAAGGGACTCTAACATATGGACGCCTGTGAGTAAGGTTATGTGGACATGCAGTTCGGTCTCAATCAGAATGTTGGCAGAGTTCCAGAACACTGCTGGAACAACGCTCATCATTTGAGAATGGCTCCTGGCCCAAACAGTAATGAAGGTTGTGAGCTCTAATGCTGCCATTTATGGGTCAGCCGGTGTTGTCAGCTAACCCTTTATCTTCCGTCTGTGACACAGGGAGGTGTAGATAGAAGCATCTTTCAAAGACACCCGCAACATCTACAATGTTTACTCTGAGATCATCTGGCAATTAAATGGGGATTCATATGAAAATGTTAAGCATGCTAGCTACTACAGTAGTCTTTGTGTCATTGTTCTCGACAGCAAGGGTTCGAGAAACAACATCAGACTTTCTTCAAAATGCAAGCAGAGGAATCATAACGGACTCAATAAGTGACAGGCTCTGAAATAAGGACTTTATTTGCCAAAATGACATTGTAAACCACCAGCATTAACAGAGGGTACAGGCACATCCTGTACCTAATCGAATACAAGCAGGTGTGTAAACCTTATCACCACACTGTTATCTAACGGAGCATGGGAACATATCTTAATGCCTTATATTTTCTAAACGCCTGAAGCTTCCGGTGAAGCAAGCAGTAATATCTGCCCTTCCATCCCCTTGGAAAGACTAAGAGGTTAGCTATAATAGCTAGGCAATCACTGAGTTTGGGAAAAAGCTGCCACTGAGCCATTAAGGATTAATACCTCCAAGCATTAACAAAATAAAAAGCACAGATGTTTGGTGCCATTACTGCCAAAAACCTTGGTCCATTTCCCCGTCTTTAGATTTAAAAAGCTATATAGCTTATAGTTCCCAAGGCAACATATGAAACAGTTACACTTTATAGTCTGTCACTGTAAGAATATCTACACTGAAAAAAGCCCTGATGCAAACACAGTCAAGACATTATTTGGAAGTATGAGAAAAACAATTGACAATGGTTGAGGATGTCCTTAAATGGGCACTGTATTAATACCTATGTGAGGTGAAGGTTGTCCTCAGAGAATTTATGGGACACATTTCTTTACATATTCATAGTATATTCCAAAGTTAATTTTAACCTTGCACCTGTGACAACCACATAGCCACAATGTTTAATACCCAAGTGTCAGACCGCTCAATATCGATCTTAACCCACCCATCTCCTTTCGGACAACCAGACAATTCACATATTTGTTAAGGCAATAAAATGACACCTACATGAATTACCATCAATTTCCTGTCAGAATGATGGAGGTGTGCCAAGTCAGAAGTAAAAATAGCAAAACAATAGGTGCTCCCATAGGTGAGGGCTGGAAAATACTACAGATCCATTTCAATTAACTCAGAGGTGTTTGGTAGAACTATAGTTAGCACTATAGTTTACTCTTTGCATGTGGTGGTTTAGCAGAGACGTTCATTCTGTAAGGGATGTAAAAAATGTTTACCGCTCTAAGCGGTGTAGCACTGTCCGATTATGAAGTGTCAACCCATCCATATTTGATGTCTGGTTATTGCCTAACCAAGCAGGACATGGAAAGCCTGAGGAACGAGGAGCCCATCATCGACTCTAGAGACCGGCCATTTATTTCATAGCCCTGCTGTTGGAGTATAAAAAAAGCATTGATTTAAGTACAGTTGCTGCAATTAAGGCTGTTCAAGTGTAATTTTGAAGACCCTGAGGTGTGTGGCCTAACTAGCAATTAGACTAAATATGACAATAATATTACTGGAAGGAGAGGGATATCAACCAGTGTTGAATTACCACCTTTAACCTTCTGGAAATTAACTGCCAAATTGGTGGCAATAGGCTCGGATGAAATGCCCAAATGGGCTACTTTTAAACCAAGCATGCACTTAGGGGATATTCTAAAAGATGTCAATTTATGAAAATGTACAGGCTCTTGTCAAGTGTTGATCTGTGCACATGATTAGGAAAAAAACATTTAAAAACAAGATAAAAAGATAAAGGACAAATGAAGTAAGAATGTTAGGGAGAAGATCTCTCTTCTTGTTTCAGTTCCCATCGGAGAGTAAATGTCTGTGTTGTGTTGAAGTAATGAGGCCTTGTGGACCGGCTGTGGACATTTCTGCATTGGCAAGATTCATGTGAAGGATACTGGCAGGCCTAAGAGATGCTGGGGCAAGGCTGCACTGCCTATCGTGTCTGTCTGTGTGGCAGGTGGGAGGAGAGAATCAACTCTTGTGGGAGATCTTCTGCATTGTAACTGCACTGAACACAGTAAGACAACGAGACATCACATGCCATTGCGGATATTCCCAAAATGGGATGATATTTGTAACGTGTACCCGTACCGCTTTCTCCAGCGTTGGCAGTGAGAGCTACAGTATGAGATACGTTTTAAGTAGGCTACTTGTTGGAGATTTTTGGAGGGTTGTTAATGTTAACTGGTTTGTCTTTGTTCAAACAACTTAACATCTACGATGTGCGCCAGAACTCTTTGGGACCATGTCCATCAATCTACATATGTACCCCTTATGCACAAACACAGACTTTAAAAGTGAAACATTTCTATATTTTTCACCATTGTCTGGAGAGAGGATTTTGCCATATTCCACATATTTCATATTTTTATTTGTTGTGATAAAATCCCTGGTCTACAAACTTCCTTTCCACAGTCGAAAGGATTGGGATCAACCGGAAATGACATATCACATCTTGGATCTCTAAGTAGGTAATGGCATTTCACTAGTAAAACACCTATTATTACCTAATATCTACATGGCCCTCGAATAATATTTCCACCTTTGGTAAAAAGGAGCAAAACGGCTGTCAGTACGGTCTTTATTGATGAAAATACTTATGATCTTTCATTCAATATATAATGTTATTAAGTTCACCTGAGCAGGATCACTTAAGTGGTAACCATGACTTCGTGTTTCACTGGGGTGTAAATATGAAGTGAAACACAGGCAAAATTCCCATAGTTAGCCAACACTATGGGAAAGACCTTAGAATATAGAAACAATTTGTAACCAAAGTTTGAGTTGTGTAAATTAGGAAAGATAAATTAGGAAGAAAATAGCTCAGTGGTTGAAAATGCTTCACCATCAGATGTTTTCACCATCAGGGCAAAAATTAAGACATTTTATGCAAATTGAGATTTTAACAATGAGCTTGAAACAGGAACTGTCTATATTGATCCCACGCACAGCAAGGAGGATGGTTCGGTTGGCAAAAAATCTCCTCGGAATCACAGTTGGAGACTTGCAGATGTTAGTTGGGTGATGAAAGTCTCCAATACTACAATCAGCCGCAACGTAAATAACAACACGTGATCCGCGGATTGATTTCTGAAAAAAAAGGTTGTGCGCATGTTCAGTCCGCTCACAGCATGGTCATGGCGAGCAGAGGAACAGAGGAGCTTGAATGCCCCGCGTCATTTAAATCCGCGTCATTTTGGTTTCCCTGTTAAATATAATGATAAAGGAAAAAGGTTAGTGGATAGAACCGTGACAGTGTGTAGGCACTGTGGCACAAGAAAGCGATATGACAGTGTAAACACATCAAGCATGGCCACGCATTTGAAGCGACATCACCCCGGTGTTTCACTTGACAGGAGTGAAAACGAAAGCTGCAAAACAACCGCTTATCACTGTGGCATTTAAGCAATTAATCAGACCGGGCCATCACAAACGCTATCGGTGTGTTTAAAGGTCCAGACATGAGGCCATATTCGGTTGTGTAAAAGGAGAACTTTAAACACATGCTGAGTGTTTGAGCCACGTTACGACATCCCATCTCATACTAAAACGCTTAATGGGAAAAAGCTTAACGTGGTTTTAATGTACCTAAACAATGGTCAATCATCACCAAATTTCTAATGGCCATATCTTGTTATGAACACCGAAATCAAATGATTATAGAAGTAATCTCACGTTAAAGTTTTCTTCATAGGCTCCTATGGCGAGGAAAAGGTTTAACATGATTTAATGTACCTAAACAATGATCAATATTAACCACATTTCTCTCTCATATTGCTTATCATAACTATTTAAAATTAAAAAAACAACTAACCCAAATTCCAATTATTTTTTATTTTGCTGATCTGAAAAATTATCCGATCCGTGACTCTGATCCGAGGAACGATCCGATCCGTGAGTTTTTTTATCCGTTGCACCCCTAATTGCTGGTGTTGCTGCTGTTTATGGTACTGGTGTTGGTGCTGGTGAAGTGATGCTGGTATTGTTGTTGGTGTGGGTGTTGGATTTAAGGTGTTAGTTGTGTTGGTGTTGTTATTTGTTGTCGTGTTGGTTTCTGCGGTGCTGGTGGTGAAGTTGGTGGTGTTGTTGTTATTTTTGGTGGTGTTGGTGGTTGTGTTGGATTGCTGGTGGTTGTGATGGTTTTGCTTGTGTTGCTGGTTGTGATGGTGTTAGGGGTTGTGGTGGCTGTGTTGGTAGTTGTGATGGTATTGGTGGTTGTGATGGTGTTGGTGGTAGTGTTGGTGGTTGTGATGGTGTTGATGTTTGTGATGGTTTTGATTGTGTTGGTGGTTGTGATGGTGTTGGTGGTAGTGTTGGTGGTTGTGATGGTGTTGGTGATGTTGTTGGTGGTTGTGATGGTGTTGGT